>VDFB02321071.1:0-34994 GCA_007258455.2 Sequoia sempervirens
AACTCTTCTTATCACATGTCAATTAAGATGTCACCTTTATGGCTCTTTATGGTTATGAAGCTACTAATTTTGTTGATTTAGTGTTTGGTGATAGTAGAGCTCCACAAGCACAGGATATGTTACAACAGAGCCAAGACATCTTGAAATCTCTCAAGGAAAATCTGCAACAAGCTCAAAATCAGCAGAAGTTATACGCTGATCAGCAGCGTATTGAGAGGTATTTTGAAGTTGGGGACATGGTCTATTTGAGGCTTCAGCCATATAGACAATCTTCTCTCAAGAAAAGTGGTGCAGAAAAGTTGAAGCCACGTTTTTATGGTCCTTTCAAAATCACCAAGAGGATTGGTGAAGTTGCTTATGAGTTGGAGCTTCCAGCTGAAAGCAAAGTACATAATGTCTTTCATGTGTCTCGCCTCAAGAAGGCAATTGAACACAACGTGGTGGCTACATCAGAATTACCTCCATTGGATGAGGAAGGTCAGTTAGTGTTGATTCCTGAAGAAATCCTTGATACTAGAGAACGTTCTTTGAGGAGAAGGACAATCAAAGAATATTTGGTTAAATGGAGGAATTTGCCTATTGAAGATGCCACGTGGGAAGGTGAACAGATTTTGTTGCATCCATCTTTTCAGTTGCTTGAGGACAAGCAATTTCGAGGAGGGCGGACTGTAATGTCCCCTTCTCATCAGTGATTAGCCTTGCAATTCATCAGTCTATTCTGGAACTCGTAGACTAGAATGAGGTGAAATTAGGGTTTCTTGGCTTGGAGTTTGTGGCATTTCATGTTATTTACTATTTATAGTAAATACTAGTTTTTGGCAGTTGCAGTTGTCTATTCTCAGTCCTTCCCAACTGGAGCAGTTGTTGTTATTCTGGCTTGGTCTTCAAAAAACTTTATTTGGTGAAAAATATTTAATTAAAGGCATTATGTTTTAATTCACTGTTGACCCCCCCCTTGGCCTAAGGAGATAACTTAAGTTGTTTTTAAAATGGGGCCATGAAGGGTACGCCTTCATTATAAGATTATTTATTCTTTATTGAAATATTCATCAGCTTGAAATTGGACGCCACTTTTTGAAGAATTAATATTTTTGAAAGTTGAAAAAGAATTTCAAGAGGTGTCTGTTGGCGTTTCTCATGGAAGGTGAAGAGTTTCTCAGTTTTCTATAAAATGAAGTCTTTTCTCCAGCTTTTGGTATCTATTGTTTATCTTACTGTTATGCTGTCAAAATGACAATGGACATTTTGCTGTTGCTTCGAGGATGCTACCTCCTAGCCCTTTCCCAATTTCGTGTTTGAAATACAACACCTAGTTGGAATATTTCTGCTTCTCAACATCAAACTAGCAGATTGAGCATCAAAATTGAAGAATTTCTGGAGTTATTTCACAGTTTTGGTTTCCTGGTTTATCTACAGCTGAAGTTGATTTTTGTTCATATCTTTTGGAGTGATTTTATTTCTGTTCTGGGTACTTTGGCAAATCAATTGTTGGTACAAGGCGCCACCTTCCACAAAGAATTGGAATTTAATTCCAAGTATTTATTTTTATCTTGAAAAATCGATTTTCTAAGGAGGCCGTACCATTTAGAAGAGCATTGGGATTCGTGCTAATTAATCTGGAGTCTTTGGTGATTGTTTTTGGATTGCATCTTGGGCGCCAAACCTCTAGGAAGCATTTGCAACTGATATCTCATCATTCGGAGGTAAATTGATCAACTTATGAGCATTTCATGAATTCACAGTTTGCTGGTTGAATTTCCAGAATTATGATTTTTATATCAGATTGTTACAGTTTCCAGTTTTTGGTCTCATACTTCAGTATTTGAGTGTTATATCATTGTAAAAGTTCATACTTCATGTCTAAGGTTCATTTCCTATCATTGTAATTTGTAATCTGCAGAGTATAATTTGTAAAGGTTGAGATTAAGCATTACTAATCCAACCAATTTTCCAGTTCTGCAATTACTTATTGTTTTGTCATTAAATTACCCTGGAAGGTTTACCGCCAGTGTGGAGAATCTGTTTTGTAACTCTCTTATACCCACTTTCATAGTGGAGAATCCCCACAGCTTTGTGGATGCCCGCCGCAGCGGATGAATTGTTCTTAATTGTAATTTTTCCCCCCACTGTTTGGTGGTAGTGTGGAAATGTTCTTCATGGCTGGTTATCCGCCTATCAGTTTCTAATTTCAAATTTCAACACTCCGTCATATGTTAGCACCTCGCCCTCAGTGGGATCTTGAGTGCACATTCTTGACGTTGAGTAGTTTTCATTTCAAGTTCAGTTTTCAGTTTGATGCTAACGCTAATCTAGTTAACTATTGCTGGTTATGTTGTGTAATTCTCTTACTCAAAAAATTGGTTAGCATATTTCATTAGTCTGCTAATACTCAAGCTTGTTTTATCTTTGGCATCGAAGATTGGCTCATCTACACTTCCGGGCTCTACCTATCATGGAGAAGATGGTCTCAGGTCTTCCAAAGTTCAACCAAGAGCATGAAGGTACTTGCAAAGGATGTGCAAAGGGTAAGAATACAAAAGCTCCATTTCATAGTAGAGAAAGTAAATCTAAATGTATTCTAGATCTCATTCATTCTGATTTATGTGGTTCAATGTCTGTTCCTTCTTCGAGTGGTTTCTTGTATTACATTCTTTTTATTGATGACCGCTTCTAGAAAGACTTGGATTTATTTTTTGAAAACTAAAGAGTCTGTGGAAGTGTTAGAAAGGTTTAAGGAGTTCAAAGCTCAGGTAGAGAACCTTTCTCGGAAAAGAATCAAAGTTCTGAGATCGGATAATGGAGGAGAATACACTTCCGGCAGATTTCGGAATTTCTATGTTGAAGCAAGGATTAAGAGGGAGTTCTGTGTTCCCTATAATCCTCAATAGAACGGTGTTGCAGAGAGGAAGAATAGATCAATTGTGGAAGCAGCAAGAGCCATGATCCATGACCAGGATCTGCTATGATTTCCTGGTGCAGTAGGAAACAGTCATCCGTAGCATTGAGTATAGCAAAGGCAGAGTATATTGCAGCTTGTGTGGCAGCTCGAGAAGCAATGTGGCTTCGTAAGCTCCTTGTAGGATTGTTTGGACAATCAATGGAGCCTACTATCATTCATTGTGATAACCAAAGTTGTGTGAAGCTTTCTGTCAATCCTGTGTTTCATGACAGAACCAAGCATGTTGAGATCAAATACCACTATATCAGAGATATGGTATTGAGGAAGGCTATATAGTTGAGGTCTATCAGCACTGATGAGCAGACGGCAGACATTCTCACCAAGCCTCTCTCCAAAATAAAGTTTGTGTACTTTTGAGATAAGCTTGGTATGGTGGAGAATCCAGCCTTAACTGAGAAAGAGTCTAAGTATTAGTGATCCTCTATAATGAGTTCTTCTCTATGAGAGAAGTTCGAGGCGAAATCCCTTGGTAACGAGTTCTTCTCTATGAGAGAAGTTCAAGGTGAAATCCCTTGATTAATGAGTTCTTCTCTGTTAGAGAAGTTTAACAAAGAAGTTTGAGGTGAAATCCCTTGATTCCACCCTCTGGGAGAGCCATGGTGGATGTCATGTGTGTGACTCCATGACAGCATCAGGTGAGAGAGTCTGTGATTATCTTGTACTTGTGTTTCACCCTCTGGGAGAGCCGTGGTGAAAGTCATGTTGAGGTGACAACATCACGCAAGTGATGAACACTTGTACATACCATACATGGTTGTAGCCATTATGGTTGATATCATGTTGAGGTGATATCTGATATCACAATGAGGTGATATTCTTCTTTTCCACTTATGGTTGTAGCCATAGTGATAGACATCACGATGAGGTGATATGTCTTGTGCAGCTAGAAGTATACTCCCTCGCTAAGAGGGAGTGTTGATGTTTATTGAGCAGTGTCAAAAGTATTCTTCTAGCAATCTCCTTTACATGAGATAAATTAAATTATAGAGATTCCGATTTGATGAAAAGGCGCAATTTATGATAACTATATTTAGTTATTAAGAGGCACGAATCAATGAAGAAATGTAATTTTGAATGAGGCCGACCTCATGCTACTTGGACGCGATTTTCTAGAAGGGCGCAATTCTTAGAAGAGACGTGTTCCTCTCTTGTGGCCAACTTGCTTTGTGAAGGGTCACGTCCCTCACTCCATCTTGTATATATATTCATTGATGTTTCATTGTTTATCATTCATTCATATATTCATCATAAGTTGTCATACATAGTGCGAATTCTGTAGAAGAGCAGATTGAGGTTCTGTAGAAGGCTGAGTCTTATCATCAGCAAATTACATCATTGTGTTACTGTATTTGCATCAGTTTGTGGTGCCTCTTATTGGCCTTCATATCGGCCTTTGTAAAGGAGACAATTGTGTTGACATTTCAATATATAAGTGATATATTGTTGCTGGGTTTTTTCTCCCTCAAGTGGAGGGTTTTCCAGGGTATCTGCTGTGTTCTTGTGTCTGATATTGAATTAATTTCTGTGCATTAAATCTGATCATAAAACTAACAATCATCATTTTTAATCAGAGAGGAAAAGTCCATGAGCTTATCTCTGAGGGATTTCTCATGACATTGAGGCTTTTACTCCTCCCCATAACGATTGTCTTGGGAGAATGGTTTGAAATTACTTTATAAATGTTTATGTTAAGTTTTCGGGTTAAGTTTTCATCTGCTTTTAGCTGCTGAATTTCTAATCTTCACAGAAATTGTATGCACGAACTTAAACTTCAATAAGATGGATAATTTAGTTCTTGTTTGCTGAAAGACTTAAGAGTCTACTTGTTGCTCTAGTATTCATTCTGCTGCTTACTACAGTAGTTCAGCTTCCATTACTATGATCACAGACATTAAATAGAAGATGAACAGGCATGTGAGAGAAGTTGAGAGAACATATGATACCTGAAGTGCAAGTCCTAATTCAATGTTTCTGGCCTCAGATGCCTCGGGGATTGTGTCCAACATTGGCAAAGGATACCCTAATGCTTGCAAAATATGTGGCAGGGAATCTACATCCCAAATATTTCCTCGAAATTTATGAATTCCAGGAGGTACACATGCTCTATGAAGTCTCGGATGTACAAAAAGTGCATCTGCAGGACGCTGTTGAGCACTAAACAAAGCATTAAATATAAAAGTCATCTTAATAAACCTACAAGTAAGCAATCATTTGCCATATAAATGCAATATAATTGTGTGAGGTTTCAAAAAAAATATCCTTTATCCAAAGGTAACAACTTCACTTTTCTTACCTTGTAAGCAACAATTTCTTGCCAAGTTAAGTTCTTTCCTTCATATTCCGAAGAAACGTAATCAATATCTTCCAGCTGTCGCCTGGCTTTCGGCTGACAATCCTCAGCATCTGGGTCCATTCCAAATACTTCAAAAAGAACACGATATATTTCGGTTGTCCCAAAACATAGGTAAATTGCTGCCATAAGTGCAAAGAATACTTGCCTGCCAAGATTAGCATGGAAAGCATTACAAATTACAGGTTAGCTAGATCATGGAAGCAAATGAATTTCTGGTTCTTACGAATATGACTAGAACCACGCATTCCTAATAATTATAAATCACTGATTATTGAGCACAAGAATATAACAAATTGCAAGCAAGGAGGAGCTGATTCAAAGATAGCCTTTTCACCCTCATAATTTAAAGTTGTTCTTGACTTCTATCCAAAGAAAATAAAGCCACCAGTCAATGTGACTTTTTCATTAACTTCTACATGATCCAAGATGTCTGATTGTAAGAAAGATTTGAGGGTTCCACTAATCTTCCATTTGTGCTCTTGTACCAAATGAGAAAAAAGCTTCTGCCTTTCAGAGGCATACCCATTTCTTTGTGCCACTACATGGTCAACCGAATTAAAAAATATATTCTGAAGCTCACATTTCCGACGAATATGGAGAATTTTTTGGCAAAGATAAACCTTTGACATCCTTGTTCAAGAGAGTTTGGATAGGAACAGATTAAACAAAAGGAAAATTACAACAACTAAGCTTGACATTACCAGCACTTTCAATAGCCCCGCCACGTTTCACATCTACATGGTTTTTAGGGAATTTGGAAAATGTGAGGGTTTGATTGATTGGGTCAAGGCTTCCATTGCTAGGCCTTTGATATCTGCCACCTACTGATTAATGATAGCTGAAGAACCTTTATATTATTACATACAAACCACAGTTCATCCTGGTAAGTAACTTCTAAATTTTGATCACATTTCTTTTCCAGAATCTTTGTGCTATAAAGTATGGACTGTGGAAGCTTTAAAGCTCTTGGACGAGAGATATTTAAGCAGAATTATTTTAGGAGGCAAAATGTTGCAGCAAGCACTCATCCATAGACCTGTGGATATATTTCCTCTTTTTCTTAGTGTTGTGAAAAAAAATGCAAAATACACACGCATACAATTATTTGAAGACTCGCAAACTAGTCTTAGGTATGGGATTACTTTAAAATTTATACAGAATTCAACTTACTTGACAGCTGGTTCACGCTCATGCCTCTTCAACTTTGTTATGTCATCATAAGGAAAGATCAAATTGTCCAGACAAACAACCTTGATCCAATATGGCAACACTCTCTTGTTTGTCAAACCATATACCCTCTCTCTGAGACAAGCAGGAGTCTCCCTCGGGTACCTTTGCAGGAAGAACTCCGCCAATGCAAGGTTCACAACAAACTCGCCTAGAAATGCAAGTCTAGAGTGCCCAAGTTTGACATACCTGGCCTTCTTGGACCTCTCAGTCTCCTCATGCTGGAATGCAAGATATAATAGTGTATCAAAATGTGCAGCAGGGCTATTCTGATCAATACTGTTGAGGACCTCCAGTGGGTAACCAAGTGCCTGCTTGGCCTCCAGCAGATTGTCTTCCATCCAGGCCCTATCAAGGTCACCTAAGTTCTTTGAGGGCAAGCATGAACTCAGCAGAGGAAACGATTTCAGTGATAATTGGGGGCTCTGGAGAAACCTCTCTGCTAGTTTTCTGTCATCCATGGGGGTCTTCAAAATGTATGTTTTGGGTGGCAGTTTGTACTTTTGCCTTGGACTTCTTTCTCTGTTTTTCATGTCTTCTAGTTCTCTCAGGAGCCGTTGAGGGGTATTACTGGGGCTGCTGCTTTCTGTGTCGGATGGAATCCTTGTGACTGCATAAATCTTGAGCCTGGGAAATACCCATCTGATTTTTGGCGTTCCTTTCACTTCCCATTTTGAGAAAAATGAGTTAGGATGTGAGACCGATAGACTTGAAGGGTGCCCATTTGAATTTCTGAAATGGGAAGCGAATAGAGATGAGTGTAAAGTGTCCATGGACGAGGAACAGCAGTGCTGCTGCAAAGGGACGGATGATGTCAAAGCCATCGGTGTAATAAGAAAGTAGATTAAAATCAAGGGTACTTCTCTTCTTTATAACAAAGTATCTTGTCTTATGAACCAGTCAGATCCCAGATATTGAAGGGATAAAATCTCTCTTCTCAAAATTATTTTATCTAGTAAACAATTTTCCAAATTCCTTTTGCCTTGGTTACCTGTATTTATCACTGATCACGGAATCTTAGCGTTCAGACGAGCATAATAAGATGTAGAAATTTCATCGTGCCACTGTATGGAGTGAACTAATAATGTAATTGTAATGGAAAATTATCTTTCCAAGCTTACTCTAGCGAATTAAATGAATGCACATAATTAAACAATTGAAGGTTAATTGTGATGTTTTATTAGAATTCAATTGTATAATATTTATTGGTTCATATTTTATGGTGTTTTATTATGATTCAATTGTAGAGTCTTTGAATCAAAAATTTGGCCTATATTTCATAAGTAGTGGTTCACACAAATCCATCTCATATGAGTATAATGATCCATTTAGCATTCATTACATCAAGGTGATGTCTATAGGGATGAAGCGTCGAGACTTCCCCAAAGATCATCCAACCTAGTACTACTCTAACTCAAACGCACTTAACCATGAAGTTTTCCCAAGATCAAACCCACTATCTTATTATCCTATTTGCAAAACCTTCAATTAAGTATTATGCATTATAAACCATTCACTATAGAGCCCCTTTAGCTCATCCAATGACAAGTAGCAGGTTTTCTTGTAGTGTATCAAATTATGATGTTTTATCAAGATTTAACTATCTAGCTTTTGAACCAAAGTTGTTAACCTACATTTCATGAGTATTGATTCACACAAACCCATCTTTCATGAGCATGAATGGTGTACTTAGCACTTATCATATTTACGTGATGCACATGGGGAAGCATCCTACAAGATCAAGCCCACTTAGCTTGCTACCACAATTGTAAAACTTTCAACAAATGTTGAGACCCTTTTATCTCATGTAATGACAAGTAGGAATGATTTTTTCATAGTGTGTCAAATTATGATGTTTTATCAAGATTCAACTATGTAGTGTTTAAATTAAATTTATTGACCCACAATCCATGAGTAGTTGTTCACACAAACTTGTCTCGTATGAGCGTGAATGGTCCACTTAGCACTTATTACATGAAGGTGGATTTGCGTACTTAGCTCTAGACACTTAAAAATGTTAATACACACTCGAATCTAATATACTAACACCATTTCATCCTAAAACCCATCCTCTTTTAGCTTGCTTGATTAAATTAGCCTAGCTATTTAATGAAATACCTCATTTTCACCTAATAATTTAATTAATTTAATTAGGTTAATTCACTCACCTTTCATTCAGTCTAATTGAATAATGCAAATTATTTAATTAGCCTTCTTATATCTTCTTATTTAAATAAATAAATCCTAATTATCCTAGTTATTTAATTAAATGTCCTAATCCCACCCCTTTCATTAAATAAATTAATTATTTAATGTTAAATCTTAAATTCCTCCAAAAGGGAATATTCCTATGGAATATCCCTCCCCTTTGAACATAAAAACTTTGTTTTAATTTGCTAAATCTTAATTTTCCTAATCCACTTGCATGAGAATATTCTCCCTTTTCACTTATTCAAAAAAGGGAATATTCTTCTTTGTAACAAACTTTTTGTGCAAGCTTTGAAAGTGTGCTTCTTTGCATGATTGTGAGCCCTTGATTAAATATCAACTTGCATTCTCAACGCTTGATGGGAACCCATCATCCATGCCTCCATCTTCTTTCCATCCTGACCATTGATTGATTCTTTCAATCTTGACCATCGATTTCTCATTGCCTATTCTATAAATAGACTTTGCATCTATTGAATAGGGATCCATCTTTTGATAGAAAACTTATGTTGTTGAAACTCACACCCATTTGCTTTCATGTTGTATATTTGATAGCATTTTAGATTATTTTTTATGCATTATTAGCTAAGCATCCATTAATGGCTTCCATGGTAACTTAGTTGCATCATTTTAGAATAGTTTTCTTTAAATGGCTATCATCTTTAAGCTTTGTTTACATTTAGCATAGATTGCATACACTTACATCAAACATCTTAGCTTTTATCATGTTAACCTAGCTTTTATCATGTTTCTGTTCATCTTTTTCATCAATTTCCATCAATTTTAATCAATAAAATTGATTGGAAAGGCTCATATTATCCAAGGGATTGGGAAAGGGTCGCCATTCCACATCAATGCAACACCACTCCCCCAATAGGATAAGATTCAATGTCTTAGAATAGATTTTTGTCAAGCTTTCGTGCTCTAGCATGTGTTAGTTTTAATGGCTTATTTGTTTTTGTTGATATTGAATATCTTATTGGGATTAATGCTTAGGGGATTAAATAGGGTTTAAATTTGTATGAATCTACTCTATTTAGTCCACACTATGACATTGGTCACACAATGTAGATGAATGAATCCAATGTGACACTAAAGTTTGTCACTCTACTATAGAAAAATAGATAATTTGGATATGCCTTCTACCTCAAATTATGTACAAGAATATTATTGTTTATAGGTTAATTCCTAGGTCTAGGTTGTTTCCACAAGCATGAATTTGGCATTTGGTTTGTTGACCTTATATGATAAATTTCACACTTCCACTCCTTAATTTTCCTTGAAGTTTGTCCCTTGATAATTGTTTAGGGTTGATTATATTTAGAAAGACCTTGGGAAAGCTATCAAATCACTAGGGTCAAGTTCTCCTAGATTAGCCCCTGGCAAAAGGTTAGAAAACAACAAGCAAGTGTAAAAATGTCTTAGATGTAATTTTGGTGTACATAAGTTCTTTGTAATGCTCCAATTGAAATGCTCCTACGATGAATGTTCTTTGAAGTTTTAGGAAGTCTATTATTTATAGGATGATTCCAAGATGTTGCTAGGATATGATTTAATGTCCAAATAATATCTTTAATCATGCAAAAAGTTACCAAGTTTACTCATGACAAGAATAAAACAAGTGGGAGTTTGCAAATTTTGAATTTGTATTTATAAATTTTAGGGGTCAATTCTATAGGGTATGGGATCAATCAAATTGACCTAAAACAATGGAAAGATAATATATACATGGGAAATAAATGTCTAGACATAAGTGGTGTAATAAATGTGAAGCATCTTAAAATATGTTTAAACACAAATGAGATGAGGGTAGATGTGAGACTATGTATAAATGGGGATGGGTAAAGGATTGATGAATGAGCACAAATTTACAATTTTTTCTATTTTTTTTAATATGTAATTATATTGAGGCATTCTCCCAAAATGGACATAAAACTAATGGGAATTGGCAAGGGTGTGTAATTTTTTCCATAACATTTTCCCTCCACTTTGAGTGTATGCAAATCCAAGTATAAACATGTATCTCAAAGTAAATGGGCATTCATAAACATGCATGAAAATAATCCTCAAATAAAAAAATGATGTTGGGTTCATGTAAAGCAATGGACCCCCCTAGATAATTTGTGTGTTCATCATCATTTGGCATTCATGCTCCATTGGAACATATAAAATAGAGAAATTATGTGTAAGGGGTAGTTTTTATCTTACAAGTGAAATAAGCATAAAATATGAATTTGTTTAACTGTCTAAGTAATTGAAAGGCAAGAAATGAAAAGAAATAGGGTTGAGAAATTAAATGTTTAAAAAGTGGAATGGCATGTTGTCATGTGACATATCAGAAAATATCGTGCCATCTAATAAGTCTTTGTCTAGACATAATGACTAACCTATATATCTTTCATATGTCACTGCCTAGATGTTCAACATAGGAATGTTAGTGATAATATATAACCCCCTTCAAATTGAAGGCATACATCATGTGTAAGGAATTGAAGTAGAGAGAAAAATAGTGCTTAAAATATAAATATAATCTAAGGATAAAGAAGTAAGCATATTAATCATGTAAACTAAATGACAAGAATGCATCATGTAAGAATTTGGTAGGTAAGTATTAAATGATAAGCATGAAGATCATATAAGAAGAACATAAGGTTTCCCCTAACATGGTAAAATGAAAATGGCGATATAGCCCTTAATGGCCAAAACTATTAATGTAGGTACTTAGGACACAATTATTGGTATATGGCCCCAATTTGACATCTAAGAGCATGAGCACACAATGGTCATGATAAGGAAATAGGTCACTAGCGGTATCATAAATCTATGAATATAATTTCAAGGTTATATGTATGAGGGCATTATGCCTCCAATGTAAGAGGACATGCAAGATTGGAGAACCCCAATATAAAAGGGTTGCTCTAAGAGCAAGGTAAGGCATTGTTGGCACAAATGATACAAGGGAAGGCATGATGCACCCAATATAAAGATATGGAAATAAAGAATCGATGTGGAATGGCAAAGGCACCATGTCCCTTGTCTAATAAGATAACTCTAGGAGTGTGATATGGCAATGTAAGCTCATAAAAAATTGATATAAAATAAATATTGAGGATTATAAGAATATGGTTTGAGAAAGTAAATGTAAAAACATAAGAAATCAGGCATAAAGATGCATAACAAGTAAGAAGGGTAAAATAAGAAACTACAGTCATAAGGCATGGACCATAAATCATGAGTAAATAAGCATATGGATGCACAAGGTGAAGTAAAAAATAGTAGGTAAATGATCAACTAGAGTGAAATCATGGGAAAAGTCAAGGGTAAACAAAGCATACGAATAAAGAAGATGTAAATAAGTATGGGATTAAATTTATCAAGAAAGAAAAAGAGGGAAGAAGTAAATGCCTTTGATTAGGGAAAAGTAAGTATGTGACCAAATATAGAAGGTTAAACGAGCATGTGAAGCACAATGAGAAATACCAAAGCGTAAAAGCAATAAGGAAGCAAGACAAAAATAAAATCTAAGTTATATGGTATATAATTATAATGCTTTACTGATACATATTTATCACTGGAGAAACTTTAGATTCCTCTAGAAGATCATCCTTGTCCCAAAAAAATCACCATACTTGTCTCTATTTATATTTGTCTTTATTTCTTCTTTATTTTCCTTTTTTATTACACATGTTTTATGTTCTGTAATCCTTTGTATTAGGCACATACACATGATCTACTTGTGTCAAAATATGAATTTATTTTATTACCCATTTTTTTTTTCTTATGGATGTGGTTAAATTATTGGCATTTGATGCACCACAAACTCCTAACTTGGTACCTAAGTACTCTTTTGTACATGAAACTTAGAATTTTATATCATGTTTGTTCTTTATTTCTATCTTTTTCTCATGATTGATTTTATCATTGCAAGGCTCTTTGCTCTTTATTTGCTATTTGTTATTCTTATGTTCTTTTTGTTATTGTCGTATTTCATAGTACACTTTATAAAGACAATCTTTACATTCATATGGAGGTTTGTAACATGCCCATTGTTCTACCTTGTAATTTTTCTATGTTTTTACCCATAGGTGAATAGCTTATGCATCTAACATTATGAGCAAATAAAAATTTTCTTTTCTTTTCAATAATAAATGCACCATTTTAAACATAACCTTTCCAAACTTTTCCATTGCATAATCAAAGAATCTTTTCAATAATATAAATATGATTTCACTTTACATAAATATATTCAAGATAAATTTTCACATTTACAAACCATTTAAATGGACACATGATTACATACATAGCTTCAACAAGCTTACATGAACTAAAAATACCAATGGTTCAGAATGTCCTTCTCCCAAATCTTGGTCGCCGATTGCATGAGGAGAAGCATCACTCAAGGACTTTTTTTCCAACCATGCATTTACTGCAGTCCCCCGCACATCTACCAAAACTTGGTAAGATGGCCCTCCCTTCGACAAAGAGATTGGTTTGGCAACCTCATCCTTCATATACCCTTTCCTGAGCATAGTGATGTGTCCTACATATTTAGAGCTTAACATAAAGTCTACTTCTACATATATGATATTCCCAGCCTAGTATGTACTTGGATCACAGTGAATTAACAGTGTAAATAGTGGCTACTTACAGTACTTTGGCTGAATATTCATCACCCACTACTTTAAATGAGGGTCATCTATATTCACCATAATAATTGCTTGATTTGTATTGACCATTAGTATTCTATTCTAAGGTTATCCCCTTTCCTGTGGATTATCCTAACCATAGGAATAACCTTCCCATTAACTTATATCTAAATGGCATTGCTACAAGTATCTCAAACAACTCTATCTTATGTTACACACCTAGAGTACATTGGTGTACTATGTATAGTGCTGGCATTCTATCTATAGTATAAATAATATAATATAGTATAAATGTCTATATAAGTATAAACCAAAAAGAAAGGTTTCATAATACAAGAAACAATCAAGAGACATGCAAGCATATCCAAGCATCATAACACACAAAAAAGACAATCTTTCTAAACATGGCAACATAATAAACAATCTTTCCAACATAATAACAAAGGAGTGGAAATCAACATGCCTGTTTAAAGCTCCAACTGATTATTCTTCCCTCCTAGCTTAATGGCTCAAGCTCACTTGCAACTTCCTCCAAGAACAACCCAAATCCCACTACTAGCTTCTCACCAACTCTCTCAACAATACTAATGCAAAATAACTAAAAAACTCTCTAGCTCTCAAGATCTTAACTCACTTTGCATAGAAAATACAATAGAATAACAACGAGGAAATCATATTGAAAAGTGTAGCAAATGGTAGAATGAGCACCTCTATATATAATAAAATTTGAGCAACCAAAGGCTACAAACAAGCTAATAAGTTTCTACCACCTTTCTATCCCCATGCAACGAATCATCAAACTAACTTACAGGTTTGCAATACATAACAATCCTAACCTTTCAAATGGTTGAGTCAACTTGTTTTAAGGGATAACAAGACTCTTTTACTGATTCAAAAGAACAACAAGCTTCCAAGAAATTTTCCTATTCAATTTGCAAATTGAATTCCTTATATTTTTTCCAAGTTTAAATTGACTGAGATTCATGGCTGAGATGTTATTTTTTCCAGAATTATACGTAGTAAAAAGATGTCTTATGCATTCCACATATTACAACATTGGCACCACATTTCATAAACTGGCACCCTTTAAGATATCATGGGTTTGACTACTTCTACATTGTTAAAAGTTGCATTCATTTTCTTTTGCAACGTATACACAACAACACTTATTCCATACGTGCCTCATAATCTTTGTTGACTTGGTCTTTTGTTTGCTTTATGTGTAGGCTATACTATGCAAGGCTTTACCAAGGTAGTGCCATACATGTGCCTATGTTTCATTTAAGTGCTTCACTATTATTAACCATAGCACTATGTATTGCACTTTATAAATATCTCAAATGATTATCAATTATATTATATATATATATATATATATCTCCTTTGTAATATATATACATATATATATTAATATATACTCATTTCACACAGTTATCAAATACATTAATTACTGATTATCAAACATATATAAATACATATCGAATAACATTATGTATATATATATACAATTATTTATAAATAATATATTAATATACATGTATATATATGTAGCTATATTATTTTATACATATATATTAAGATATATACATAATATTATTTAAATACATATCACTATTAATATATATATTTATTTATAAATAATATATTAATATACATGTATATATATGTAGCTATATTATTTTATACATATATATTAAGATATATACATAATATTATTTAAATACCACTATAAAAATATTCATACTCTCATATCCATCAATTGACATATATACATGAAGGGTATATATATATATATATAATCCAATGGGTATTCCCATGCATATGGGTAATTTGTCCATGAGCATGCGTAGATATGTCTACCTACGTATACTCATGTACGTATTCACTCATATGTATGAGTTTATTGTAGACACATACATATATTCATATATATAAATTTTATGCATATATCTCATCAATACAACAATAAACACACAAGGAAGGACTTTCACTCGACATCAAGACTTAATCACATTTCTCAATTCAAACATTCATAAAACAAGATCGCAAACCAATATAAACATTCACAATCAAAACTGAAGATCACTTACCATCTACCTAAACTAACTTGACTCAACTAAGACCAACTACAGTGTGAGTGTGTGAATGCTCAATAAGGCTGAATTAAAGGTTACAAGACCAAGTTCTTCTCTTGAGTGATACTTCCCCTCTCTTCTGGAGGTTTGAACCCATTCTTGCATCTAGCTTAGTACCTCATAACAATAGTTAGTCAAATCAATACATTCATATGCATCACATATATTTCATATACAAAATCATTATAAAACATCAAATTGAAATAAACATTCATTCATCATATTTCCATCATGATTCATATATAAAACATATTCACATAAATTAAAGCAATTTACCAAACAAGGTAATAGTAAATAGGTAATAACACACAAGGTGTAACATATTCCCCTCCTTGTGAATCATCATCCTCGATGATTTTTAAGTATCAAATATGATCATAACATAAAGCACAAATCACGAAACATGACATCACCAAAAATCATTGTTTTCAAGAGTTTTCAAAATCTAGCAAGACTTGTGGAAACTTTTGCTTCATTTTAGCATAGTCTTCCCATGTGGAATAATCTTCTACATACTGATCCCACTGGACCTTGCATTGCAAAACCTCTTTGTTATGCAAGTGGAGCTTACGTGTTTCGAGCACTTTGAGAGGCTCAGTTGTTACCACTCTTGGGTCGTATACCTGTAAAGCATTCCAATCAATAACATGGTTATTGCTCAGTATATACTTCTTAAGATACGAGGTATGAAAGTCGTTATGCATCTTGGCAATAGCTAGCGGAAAGGCAATCCTATACGCAATATGGTTGATTTCCTCAAGAACCTCAAAAGGACCTACGTAGCGCAAAGCTAGTTTGGATGACTTTCCAAAATTGATAGAACTCTTATGAGGTTTAACTCTCAATAAAACCTTATCCCCTACTGTGAAATTCTTGGGTACCTATTTAGAATCAACATAATTTTTCTTCCTATCGTTAGCTTCTGCTAACCTCTACTTGATAATTCCAACTTGTTCCTCCATTTCCGATAACATCTCTAGCCCAAGGCTTATCCATGTAGCCAACTTTTATAGACATTTGACTAGCTATTCTAGGAGAAATTGATTTTTTTTGTGGCACTAGTATCTATTAAAATTGAAATGGGAATTCTAAACAAAGTACCTAAAACTTCTACTAGAGTAATATAATACTCTACTTGTCGATTATCCATTGCAGCATGAATCTTTTGCTAATATGCAACTCTTTAAGGTGGAAGAGAGTTACCATGTGGTTGTGGCCCTAATGGTTTTCTTGGATAAGTACTCGCATAATGATTCCCACCACATGTATAACACCCTTTCACTATGCAAAATTGATTTCATGGCTCTCAGACAAGTTTTGAGGAAAGTTTTAATGTATTGTCATTTTGGAGCAGGCTTGAAGGGTCTCATAAAAAGTTTCAAATGGCTCAATTTTAGCAATTACCCAGGTGTTATTTTGTCCTCAAATGCATATATCTCTATTTTTGTGGTTGTCATAGGAGTTTCAAAGCCCAAAACAATTTTTTTAAGTGCCCTGAGGGAAGACCCATTTTACAAAGGAGGTATAAACAATCTATTTTTTGTGCAATTTTTGTCAATTGCACAATGGTCTAAATAAATGATTATGGCCCCTTGCAAATTTTCATGGCCTCTAGAGGTTGTTTGTGCCCGTAGCATCAATCCCATCATTTGGCCCGAAGAAATGAAAAGTCCCAAGTTCACTATATTTCTAAATGTGCAAATATTTAAATAATTCTTATATTTAAATGTTTCTAATATCTCAAATGATAGTTGGGGGGGGGGGAGGGGGACTTAAAAAGTATTTTTAAATGCTTATATGAGTTTTGGAAAAACAAAATTTTCCATCCGAAGTGAATTTTGTAATTTCGCTGGATGAAAAGCCCTCTTTTTGAAGGGGCGTGTGGACGTGTATAATGTTTTTCTTTTGGCTTTTTAAGCTTGTTGGGAGCTCATACCATGGTTGAAGATGTTTTCCATCCATGTTTGGATGCTTGGAGGAGGTTTTGGAGCCTTTAAAATGATAAAAAAAAAATCCCAAAAACTTCTTTTCACGCCCAACAATAACAAAAATGACCTATGCATTTTTTAAAATTCCTTTCAACTATTTCCAATGATGCAAGGAAGAATCTAATGCATGGTAAGGGGGTGCCTAAAGTTTCATAGTGTTCCAATCTCCATGTTGTTGTTTGCATAGTCTAAACTTGATTGCAACTGTTACACGTGCTAAAACCATTCTTTATCACATGTAAAAAGTTTGGGTCAGATTTTGGGGCCATTTGCAAGCTTGATAATGTTGTCTTTTTGTCCACAATGTTGTTAGAAGGCTTTCCCATGACTTGGAAACATTTTTATCATGGTTTTTAGCATTTTGAGTGCTAGAAAATGTCTAAAACAACCTAGACACATAAAAAACAACCTGGATTGGTTTACCAAGCAAGCTTCAAGGAAAATTTGAAATGATATTTGTAATCAAGGTGTGTTTGAATGAGATGATTGTAGGAAAAATGCATAGGCAAAGGAGTGATTACCAAGCCAATAGTTTGAAAAAATGTCAAACTAATTGCAAAGTAAATAAAGAAGCTCCAAGGGTTAAAATGCTTGGGTAAATGCCTGTTTTTACTTGCCAACACGATAGGTATTCACATAAAGGTGAAAATGTAGTAGTTAATGTATTTTTACACATAGGTAAAAAAATTGTATGAGAATAGGCAAACAAATTTTAGTTGCAACAAATAAAGGAACAAATGAGAGGTAAAATAAGATAATAATGCCAGAGCATACTCCATGGGCCATTTTTAGTTGCAGATCAAGAGATTCAAGTATGCTAGGTGTTAATAAGAGATTGAATTTGGGATTCTTACTTCTCTTTAAAATTCAATCTCTTTAAATCATTTGTAAGGGTTTTGGGATTTTGGAAAAGTGGTAAAGGGTAGGCTATTAGTTTTATGGTCTGTGTAGAGAAGTAGAGGTTTGTGCTTGCAAATCTTCTTGTAAAAGAATTATATATTTTGATTACAACATATATGAATGCATGATTTTCCATGCTCTTAGTGTTTACTGTCTCCTAATGAGATATTTCTTTCAATAATACAGTCAAGGATTGTAAAGCTTTCCATGCACATTTGATGCATCTGGGTTATTTCATGTTTAGTTTTTGTTTTTTAAGGAGCAATGCGAATTCTTTCACTAAAAATAATGAGAATATTATTGTTACAGAATGGATTGCTAAGTAGAGTGATATTGTTAGCCATTAGTTGATCTCATTAATATAAGGTATTAATGACTGAATGATCATCAAAGTATGTTTAAAATGTATTGAAGGGTGTATGCAAGTTATTGACTCTGTAAACCTGAATAGGCACCTGTCTATCTTAAATGATTTTTCCTTAATCTTAGAAACAACAATCAAATTTACAAAGCCAAATTCAAACCCTAACTATCTTGTAATTATTTTACACTTTATACCAAAGTTGTTATAGTGACAAGGGGAGTACCATCCATGGGTGTAAACATATGAACCCATGTTAAATATATAAAGTTTATTTGCTAAGGACTATTATGTAATTAGGTCTAATTTCCATAAATCTCTTGTTCGTTGGCCACTCATCTTGAAGTAATTGAGCATAAGAATTGGTTATCCTTTAGAGGACTTCAAGGCATTGACTGATAAAAACACCAATAGATTGGCGACTCTACTAGAGACAAAACTCAGTTTTTCTAGTTGGAATTTGAGTCAAGAATTTTTTTGATCTAATCATCATAGTCATATATTGAAGGACATTATTCTTGGAGAAAGAAATTTTTGTAACCTGCTAGATAATTTCATAAAATAATGGTACTCTACTAGTGAAAAGAGCTTAGAAAGAAATTTGTCTTGTGGGGAAGTTCCAACTCCTTGAAAATCTCATCCTTTGGAGAGAGGTAGTGACTCTACAAAAAGGAATCACATCTCATTATGTAGTGCCCCACCGTATTGGCCTTTATGGGCATTGTGTAAGCATTTTTTTGTTATTTTTGTTGTTCATTGTGCTATAAACGTAATATTGAAATGACTTTATTAAATCAGATAATTAAATTAAAAATCCGATTACCTAGTAATTTATATAAATTTTGGAATAAGCAATAGCTTAGTAAACCAATTTTGTGATATAAGTAGTTTATTAATAAATTAATTAATTAATTAATTTTCTTTATTAGAAGAATTGCTTTAAATGGTATTTAATAGAAATTAATAATATAATATTATTAAATATGGAAAAATAATGTGTTTTAAACAGATTTTAAAATCAAAATATTCTGGAAAGAAATTACACCTAAAAAGCAGTTACAAGTTGATGTAAACTGCAGAACATGCATAATAAATAATAACTATATTTAGCTTTGAAACAAACTAATCGGCATGTCGATGATAGTTGTGAGCTTTTTAGTGCATGTCGATTTTAAGTTCTTTAGGGGGGAATGAAACAGATTATTGTTTTTGGTAATCGTATTTGGAGAAAAAATGATATCTGCGAGCTATGGGAGGTTTATGAGAAGCAGGAATCATTTGGAAGAAGGTTGTGAACAACGTAGCAAGATGGCGCTTCTTTCTCCATCAACATCCCACATATCTTATTCAGGATTATAGTGTGACCAAGTAGGTTTCACTACTTAGCTCTCTAAAAAGAAAATACAATCTATAAGCATTTGATTTATTCCCTGCCTTAACTCTTAAATTTGGTAGATTCATCAACTGTTATTGTAATGAAGTTATTGACTAATTGTAAATCAAACACATGAGTTTGATAACCATATGGAACAAAGTACCTACATCAAATTGGGTGTTCAATACTTCTTTAACACTATTTCTTTGTACTCTGGTCTCACCAACCCACTCAATCGAACCCCTCTCTAACTTTTTGTTTCAAGAAATGGGATTATATGTGTTCTCCTTTCATAGTGAGGGCGGAAGTGACCTCTTATTTCTATATTCTTTCTGCAATCCTCTCTAAGATTTTGTCCATTCTATTTTTTTTATTAGGGACCTTTATTTCTTAGAAAGTTAATTCATATGCAACAATCATACCTAGCTTGTGGTGATTTGAAAGTGGTTGTGATATATAAATGCTATAATCGTACACCTCGAGCTTATTGTCAACAAGATCTTACTTTACAAATCACTTTTCTCCGTGCTGACTGCTAAATGAATATTTTTCTCATTCTTTCACAACATTTATCTTTAGATCCAAACAAAAGCATGTTGATGGATACACTTTTCCCAATTCATTTGTGTTTAGTTTATGGTGCATCCAAGATAGCCAGCACAGGCATGTAGGTCAATCATGCACACTTATGGAACAACTATTTAAGTATTGAATTATGGACTACTGTTGTGAGGGGGTGTGCAACCCTCATCTGCTAAAACTACATGGATGCAGGTGTCTAGTACATAAGCTAAGTCACAATGATAGGAAGTTTTAAAGGTTTAAACAATCTCTCTAATTTTGTTGTCAATTTGTATTTACTGCAACACTTGAATTCAATAGGAAGTTTAAGTCTTACATAAACTCTTTGATTTTGTTGACAATCTATCACAACGACAACACTTAGAAAAAAAATATTGTCACTGTTTAATAACCTCTTTGATCCCATTAGCATCATGTCACAGTTGTCATGCTTGAACATGGTAGGGTGTATAGATTTATATAATTCCTCTATCATTTAACCTCGAGGGATGCACATGCCCTATTCTGTAGCTTTCATCGTGGGCAAGTAGGGAGGCTTTTTAAGTGCAACCTATTTTCAGATTGATTCGTTTAATGTCTGTTGCTAGAACATTATACCTATTTAAATGATGAAAATGGTCCGCATCTTTCAAAACAATCACTCTTATTGTAATCTTAGAGATGAATTTTGATGTAGCATGGTAGTTAGCACATATTCAGGGTTCTTATCAATCAGTGAATCAACCCTCTATTTCTATATGTTTTCTTTGATCATTAACTTCTCTTCGCTGGAAAAGCTCTTGTCCATGTTTCAATGGATGTTTTGTTCCTGACTCTAAGTCTCCCATTTTAGACCATGTAGGGAGAATGCTGGGAAAAAGGATGTGAAAAAAAATTGGCTTTACACTTCTGATTACATTTGCTTGAAAACCTCTAAGCCCTTTTAAAAAATCCAATTTGTATATATCCTGCAAATATTGCATTCCACGAGACCCCATTTCCTGGGGCATTCGGTCAAATAATACACTAGCATAATAGTGACTATATCTCTTCTGACAGAAATTCCATTTCCCATTATACTTACATGGATGCTTATTCCCTTCAATTTTTTGTTGGTTTTCTGAAATATTCTCCTTCAAATAAATTATGAAAGATATTGAAGTCTGATTGCTTTCAGTAAGATTCATTTGAAGTGCACATGTGATTTTAGAACAATTTATTTCCAATGAGTTTACCATTAAACCACATAATATATAAACATGGGTTTTGTTATTAAAATTGACGTACTTTAGTATTTTCAATGCAAGAGAATGTTATATTGAAATTGAAATATTCGCATACGTCCACAATATATATATGGTTCATCTTTACAAAACCTAACATGAACGCACAAACTTAGTAAACTTATAGCATTTGAATATCTGTCATTGTTCAATTTTGGTATCTCAAAATACAATCCATAATATTTCATTAGGGTATACTTTTGTATTTTAATCATAAGAGATTCAATCTATTCTAGATAAGTGAAAGAGTGAATTGGAAGCAAGAGTTACAGGAAAGGGTTTAGAATACCTTACATAGAAGAATTTAAAATTATGAATTAGGTCTTAATGTGCAACATGTTCTTAGTTTGGGATATGAATGGGCACAAATACAAATAGTGTGAAATTCTAGTTTTATTGACATGATCTTTAGAAAAGTATGCTCACTTTTCCATCTATACTTGTTCTTGGATGTGGATTTGTTTAGAAGATTAGTGCAAGCTCCTTAAGATAACAGGAAGGCCCTTGGCTTCTCTTGATAGAATTCAAGTCCTTATAGAAGAATTAATTATTGAAAATATCTAAAAACATGTTATAGTGACATTTGTCTAAACTTATAATCATAGTATAGGTCATTATTGGTTTTATGAAAAAAAATTAAAATTGAGTGTTTATTAGTCTTTATGATTATTGCATTGAATGTATTCTTGTAATTAAGATGGATTTTGATGTTTCCACTTTTTGATGTGACTTTCCATGAGTAAATGTGGATTTGGTCGTTGTTTGTGTTGATTTATTGGGTGACCTTGAATTGAGTTGTGGATTATTGTCGTTGTTGAGATTTTGGTTTAAGTTGTTTTTGTGGCTGATTCTTGGTTACAGTGTTATGGAGAAGGTCATTTGGGCCCAATGATTATTAAGAAGGCCTTTGGATTTTGTGGTTAATTTTGTATCAATGTTGAATATGTAGTTTCGATCGAGTTGTTGATCTTATCATGATGTATCCACTCGTTATATTTGGGTTGAAGATGATTCTTTGAGATCTTACTATTGTTGATTTTTCTTTGATGAGAAGCTTTGTGTTAGCATTTTTTTTTTAGAGCCTTCCAGAGGTTAGAGGGGATATGTTTTTTATTGGCAAGGGTTGGTATGGGGGCCGATGACTTAGGAGGGTCCACCTTGGATAACCCATATCAAGCCAGAAGTATTTATTTTGAGTTTTATGTTGTTTCACCTATAAGTGGGTGATTTCCATGAATTTGTTATTTGTTGATGGTTGACCTTTACTCTTGGATTATTTTTGTGGGTAGAGCCTTGCACGGTAGAAATGGTTTTAATGGAGATCCTGTGTGATGTCATTGCTTACCTTTTTTTATGTACATGTTTATATGGTTTTGCTAGTTTGTGCAAGATGGCTTGCCCGTTGTGTGTTCTTTTGAGATTTGTTGTTAGTTGGGGGAGTGGCTCTCAGTGGGGGCTGACACCCAAAGTGGCTGGTCCAAGATAACCCATTGTGAGTTTAAATCAAGTGATAACTTAATTAATTAATTAGGGGTTTTGGGTAGTTCTACACATTAATTCAAATAATGTAGCCTCACTCATGGGCCCAAGTGCTCGTTTAGGCTTTGGATGAGTGGGAAGGCCTAGAATGGCAAGGTCAATTGCCTTGCCTTTGAATAGTAGTTTCGCAAGGTAGGTTGATCCCACATAGTGAGCATGGGGGTCTGGCAGCTAGTAGAGGTTATTAGGATAACCCAAGATGGGGGCCGACAACCTAGGAAGGTTACACTAGGGTAACTCATGGCTACTTATGCGATGACACTCCACCCTTTAACAACCTTGTATGTTTTTGTTCCCCTCTTTTTGTTCTTGAACCTCTCAAAGCAAATGTTGTCATGTGTTCGTTGATGCTTGGTTATGCTATCTTGGATTAGTTATTTCTTGTGATGAATGTTATCCTGTGTTATTGTTGTTTTCAATGTAATCCTTGTTTCATTTGATGGTTTTGTTGGGAGTCCTTGTCATCTCCTAGCACAAGGGGTGGGCCTTTGGGACCACGTGGTCAGGTGGAACGTGTTATACACCCCATTGGGTTCCTAGTTGAAGATTGAGATGTGCAAAGTTGTACCAGTTGCAGTGACTCCTGAGTTGTACTAGAGTTGGATCAGACCGATAGCTTTGTAATCCTTCAGTTCATTTGTATCATTTCGTGATATTGTACTATTCTCATTATTGTCCTTTTTCATGTTATCTTATGGTTACTAGTACATGTTATCTTTCATGCAATATAATGATGTTGATGTGAAAAGTAATGCATTCATGTAACCCCAAGGGATTTGTTATATGTTGTTCTTGTATAGTTTCATTTCATGTGTAGTATGTTAATATTATGTTGCATGTTAATTACTTTTTAAAAAAAAATTGTGCTATAAATATTAGTTGTTATTATTTCCTTTAGGGTTGCATGGTGGGGTGTTACACATGGTATCAGAGCATAGGTTCATACACTAGGCACTATGAGCCCATTACATTAACCTATTTTTTCATACTCTTGAGATTATGTCACTTCGTTTGTGTCATCCGCACTTAGCAAACTGAGTTTTTCCCTAGGTTGTGTTGGTCCAAAGGTGCAAAAAACTGGTGGAAATGATAGGAACCTCGGTGTAGTGCGCTATGTGCCGATATTCTTCCTACCAAAATGCATTTTGGGACCCTTGTGTTTCCTTGTGATGTGTTCCCTGTGAAGTGAGTTTGTGATTGGTTGTGGTCAGTGTGTGTTTTAACTTGAAATTTTATGCTTTTGATGTGTTAAAATTGTGTTTTCTATTTCTGAAAGGCATAAAATGTGATCTTGTGTTGCATATGTTGTGAGATTGGGTGTTGAATAATGAATGAAGCAGAATATCTTGCATGAAAATGACGAATATTTTATGAAATATGAGTGCCTTGAATGCATAATTAAGCAGTGTTTTGTGAAAATGTGACAATCTGACATAGCAAAATGTATTACATGGCATTAAAAGTATTGATTTGAGTACAATGTGATTGGATTAAATTGGTTAAGATAGACTTGTACTATGTTTATTATGTTGTTAATCAATGATTGCTTAATGAGGTGATTATGATGTGGTTATTGTTTGGAGTCTTGGTGAGAGGGACAGTGTAGCATCAGTCACTCATGAGTGCCCTGCTACACTGCGACTTCCTCTCATGATGTGCTTGATATTTGATATATATATATGCTTGACACTTGTTCTTATGCAGTATTGTAGGTCCCAAGCCTCGACTGCACCTGCACTGTCAGGATCGGGCAAGGCTCATAAATCCCAATGGGTATGACATGGAAACACAGAGCTGACAAGAAGGGTCCCCAACCTTGCCATCATCCTTAACGAGGATGAGTACCCCCCCACCTTGCAACCCTTCGATACGGTTTTTATGATTTGACTGTTGTTTTCTTGGGTGTATTTCATTATTTGTTTATGTCGTAATGTTATTGTTAGAAGTTGATATTGTTTTCATTTGCGTACATTTTCTTTAGCCTTATGACTTCCAGGAGTAAGTTGAGTCCTTAGGGGGGAGGATGTAGTGCCCGACCGTATTGGCCTTTATGGGCATTGTGTAAGCGTTTATTCATAATTTTTGTTGTTCGTTGTGCGGTAAACATAATAGTGAAATGGCTTTATTAAATCAGATAACTAAATTAAAAATTCGATTACCTAGTAATTTATATAAATTTGGGAATAAGCAATAGCCTAGTAAACCGATTTTGTGATATAAGTAGTTTATTAATAAATAAATTAGTTAATTAATTTTCTTTATTAGAAGAATTGCTTTAAATGGTATTTAATAGAAATTAATAATATAATATTATTAAATATGGAAAAATAATGTGTTTTAAACGGATTTTAAAATCAAAATATTCTCGAAAGAAATTACACCTAAAAAGTAGTTACAAGTTGATGTAAACTACAGAACATGCATAATAAATAATAACTATATTTAGCTTTGAAATGGGTTGATCGTCATGTCGATGACAGTTGTGAGTTTTTTAGTGCATGTCAATTTTAAGTTCTTTGGGGGCGGGAATGAAATGGATTATTGTTTTTGGTAACTGTATTTGGATAAAAAACAATATCTGCGAGCTATGGAAGGTTTGCGAGAAGCAAGAATCATTTGGAAGAAAAGGTTATGAACAACGTAGCAAGATGGCGCTCCTTTCTCCATCAACATCCTGCATATCTTATTTAGGATTATAGCGTGACCAAGTAGGTTTCACTACTTAGCTCTCTAAAAAGCAAATACAATCTATATGCATTTGATTTATTCGCCGCCTTAACTCTTAAATCTAGTAGATTCATTGGTTGTTATTGTAATGAAGTTATTATTGACTAATTGTAAATCAAACACATGAGTTTGATAACCATTTGGAACAAAGTACCCACATCAAATTGGACGTTCAATACTTATTTAACACTATTTCTTTGTACTCTGGTCTCACCAACCCACTCAATCGAACCCCTCTCTAACTTTCTGTTTCAAGAAATGGGATTATATGTGTTCTCCTTTCATAGTGAGGGTGGAAGTGGCCTCTTATTTCTATATTCTTTCTACAATTCTCTCTGAAATTTTGTCCATTCTATTTTTTTTTATTAGGGACCTTTATTTCTTAGAAAGTTAATTCATATGCAACAATCATACCCAGCTCGTGGTGATATGAATGTGGTTGTGATATATAAATGCTATAATCATACACCTTGAGCTTATCTTCAACAAGATCTTACTTTACAAATCACCTCTTTCCTTGCTAACCGCTAAGTGAATCTTTCTTCTCATTCTTTCGCAACATTTATCTTTAGATCCAAACAAAAGCATGTTGTTGGATACACTTTTCCCAATTCATTTGTGTTTAGTTAATGGTGGTGCATCCAAGATAGCTAGCGCGGGCATGGAGGTCAATCACGCACACTTATGAAACAACTATTTAAGTATTGCATTATGGACTACTGTTGTGAGGGGGCGTGCAACCCTCATTTGCTAAAACTGCATGGCTGCAGGCATCCAATACATAAGCTAAGTCACAATGATAGGAAGTTTTTAAGGTTTAAACAATCTCTCTAATTTCGTTGTCAATCTATATTTGCCACAACCATTGAATTCAATAGGAATTTTAAGTTTTACATAAACTCTTTGATTTTGTTGACAATATATCACAACGACAACACTTAGAAATAAAATATTGTCACTGTTTAATAACCTCTTTGATCCCATTAGCATCCTGTCACATCTATTGCACTTGAACATGGTATGGTGTATAGATTTAAATAATTCCTCTGTCATTTAGCCTCGAGGGATGTGCATGCCTTGTTCCACAACTTTCATCGTGGGCAAGCAGGGAGGTTGTTTAAGCGCAACCTATTTTTTAAATTGATTCGTTTAGCATCACCAATGTCCACTGTTAGAACATTATACCTATTTAAATGATGAAAATGGTTCACATCTTTCAAAATAATCCCTCTTGCAATAATCTTAGAGATGAATTTTGATGTAGTGTGGTAGTTAGCACATATTTAGGGTTCTTATCAATCAGTGTGTTGACCCTCTATTTCTATTTGTTTTCTTTGATCATCACCTTCTATTCACTGGAAAAGTTCTTGTCCATGTTTCAATGAATGTTTTGTTTGCAACTCTAAGTCTCCCATTTTAGACCATGTAGGGAGGATGCTAGGAAAAAGAATGTGAACAAAATTTGGCTTTACAATTTTGATTGCATTTGCTTGAAAACCTCTAAGCCCTTTTAACAACTCCAATTTGTATATATCCTACAAATATTGCATTCCACGAGACCCCATTTCTTGGGGCATTCGATCAAATAATACACTAGCATAATAGTGACTACATCTCTTCTGATAGAAATTCCATTTCCCATTATACTTACATGGATGCTCATTCCCTTCAATTTTTGGTTGGTTTTCTGGAAGTGTTCTCCTTCAAATAAATTATGAAAGCTATTGAAGTATGATTGCTTTCAGTAAGATTCATTTGAAGTGCACATGTGATTTTAGAAAAAAATATTTCCAATGAGTTTACTATTAAACCACATAATAGATAAACAGGGGTTTTGTTATTAAAATTGACTTACTTTAGTATTTTCAATGCAAGAGAATGTTATATTGAAATTGAAATATTTGCATACGTCCACAATATATATATGGTTCATTTTTACAAAACCTAACATGAATGCACAAACTTAGTAAACTTATAGCATTTGAATATTTTTCATTGTTCAATTTTGGTGTCTCAAAATACAATCCATAATATTTCATTAGGGTATACTTTTGTATTTTAATCATAAGAGTTTCAATCTATTCTAGATAAGTGAAAGAGTGAATTGGAAGCAAGAGTTATAGGAAAGAGTTTAGAATACCTTACATAGAAGAATTTAAAATTATGAATTAGGTCTTAATGTGTAACGTGTTCTTAGTTTGGGCTATGTATGCACACAAATCCAAATAGTGTGAAATTCTAGTTTTATTGACATGATCTTTAGAAAAGTATGCTCACTTTTCCATCTAGACTTGTTCTTGGATGTGGATTTGTTTAGAAGATTAGTGCAAGCTCCTTAAGATAACAGGAAGGCCCTTGGTTTCTCCTGATAGAATTCAAGTCCTTATAGAAGAATTAATTATTGAAAATATCTAAAAACATGTTATAGTGACATTTGTCTAAACTTATAATCATAGTATAGGTCATTATTGGTTTTATGAAAAAAATGTAAAATTGAGTGTTTATTAGTCTTTATGATTATTACATTGAATGTATTCTTGTAATTAAGATGGATTTTGATGTTTCCACTTTTTGATGTGACTTTCCCATGAGTAAATGTGGATTTGATCGTTGTTTGTGTTGATTTATTGGGTGACCTTGAATTGAGTTGTGGATTATTGCTGTTGTTGAGATTTTGGTTTAAGTTGTTTTTGTGGTTGTTTCTTGGTTACGGTGTTATGGAGAAGGTCATTTGGGCCCAATGATTATTAAGAAGTCCTTTGGATTTTGTGGTTAATTTTGTATCAATGTTGAAAATGTAGTTTCGATCTAGTTGTTGATCTTATCGTGATGTATCCACTTGTTATATTTGGGTTGAAGATGATTCTTTGAGATCTTACTATTGTTGATTTTTTTTTATGGGAACCTTTGTATTACCGTTGTTTTTAGAGCCTTCTAGAGGTTAGAGGGGATATGATGTTTATTGGCAAGGGTTGGTATGGGGTCCAACAACTTAGGAGGGTCTGCCTTGGATAACCCACATCAAGCTAGAAGTATTTATTTGAGTTTTATGTTGTTTCACCTGTAAGTGGGTGGTTTCCATGAATTTGTTATTTGTTGATAGTTGACCTTTACTCTTGGATTATGTTTGTGGGTAGAGGCTTGCATGGTGGAAATGGTTTTAATGGAGATCTTATGTGATGTCGTTGCTTGCCTTGTTTTATGTACATGTTTATATGGTTTTGCTAGTTTGTACAAGATGGCTTGCCCGTTGTGTGTTCTTTTGAGATTTGTTGTTAGTTGGGGGAGTGGCTCTCAGTGGGGGCCGACGCCCAAAGTGGCTGGTCCAGGATAACCCATTGTGAGTTTAAATCAAGTGATAACTTAATTAATTAATTAGGGGTTTTGGGTAGTTCTACACATTAATTCAGATAATGTAGCCTCACTCATGGGACCAAGTGCTTGTTTAGGCTTGGGATGAGTGGGAAGGCCTAGAATGGAAAGGTCAACTGCCTTGCCTCTGCATAGTAATTTCACAAGGTAGGTTGATCCAGCATAGCGAGCATGGGGGTTCGGCTGCCAATAGAGGTTATTAGAATAACCCAAGATGGGGGCCGACAGCCTAGGAAGGTTACACCAGGGTAACCCGTGGATACTTATGCAATGACACTCCACCATTTAACAACCTTGTATGATTTTGTTCCCCTCTTGTTGTTCTTGAGCCTCTCAAAGTGAATGTTGTCATGTGTTCATTGATGCTTGGTTGTGTTGTCTTGGATTAGTTATTTCTTGTGATGAATGTTATCCTGTGTTATTGTTGTTTTCAATGTAATCCTTGTTTTGTTTGATGGTTTTGTTGGGAGTCTTTGTCATCTCCTAGCATGGGGTGGGCCTTCGGGACCATGTGGTCGAGTGGAACGTGCTATGCACCCATTGGGTCCCCAGTCGATGATCGACATGTGTAAAGTTGTACCAGTTGCAGTGACTCCTAAGTTGTACCAGATTTGGATAAGACCGGTAGCTTTGTAATCCTTCAGCTCATTTGTATCATTTTGTGATATTGTACTATTCCCATTATTGTCCTTGTTCATGTTATCTTATGGTTACTAGTACATGTTATCTTTCATGCGATATAATGATGTTGATGTGAAAAGTAATGCATTCATGTAACCCCAAGGGATTTATTATATGTTCATGTATAGTTTCATTTCATGTGTAGTATGTTAATATTATTCTGCATGTTAATTAATTTTTTTTTTTAAATTGTGCTATAAATGTTAGTTCTTATTGTTTCCTTTAGGGTTGTGTGGCGGGGCGTTACAAGTACCATCCATGGGTGTAAACATATGAACCCATGTTAAATATATAAAGTATATCTGCTAAGGACTGATATGTAATTAGGTCTAATTTCCATAAATCTCTTGTTCATTGGCCACTTATCTTGAAGTAATTGAGCATAAGAATTGGTTATCCTTTAGAGGACTTCAAAGCATTAGCTGATAAAAACACCAATAGATTGGCGACTCTACTAGAGACAAAACTTAGTTTTTCTAGTTGGAAAGAGTCAAGATTTTTTTTGATCTAATCATCATAGTCATATATTGAAGGACTTTATTCTTGGAGAAAGAAATTGTTGTAACCTGTTAGATAATTTCATAAAATAATGGTACTCTACTAGTGAAAAGAACTTAGAAAGAAACTTTCCTTGTGGGGAAGTTCCAACTCCTTGAAAATCTCATCCTTTGGAGAGAGGTAGTAACTCTACAAAATGGAATCACATCTCATTATGCAAGCATATTGCATAGACCTGCAAATTTTCAATCACAAGAAGTAGACTAATTAAGGTTGCAATTTTTCTAGGTATTTTATCTTTTTCACCTCCAAGAAAGAGAGTATTGTTGTGTGATTACTTTAGGTGAAAATATTTTTGAGTAAGTTGCATTCCTTGGTTCAATAAGATTTTTGCATCTAAAAAGGGAAATGAGGAATTTCATATGTGGGATAGAGTCTCTATATCATGGGGTTTTGAGATTCTATCATGAGAAGGAGGTTGTGAACAAATTGTTCTATGGAAAATGAGTTGTTAGTAAAGGAATATCTGAAAACATATTGTCATTATAGTTTTCCTTGTGTAAGTTCAAATGTTATGATGCATAGCTCACAACAACAACCCCTATCATATTCTTGTAGGAGATTGTTTTTTGTTGAAAGATACAAACCATTGCATTTTAGTGATATTTAGGGATATCCAAGTCATGTCCCTATGAACTTAGAGATAATTTACCAAAGTATAGTGGGAAGATTTATGAATCAACAAATAAGCACTTGCAAGATTTTTGTGATATGTTAAGAGATTATGAAATTGAGACTGAGGATGTTGTCATAAAAGTCTTTGTTCAGTATTTGAGGGAAGATGTCAAAGATTGGTTTTCAAATTTTCCATCCTATTCCATTTCATCTTGGAAAGAATTCATATCAACATGTATTGAGGAGTTTGGTGAAAGATTTAATGTAAGTTCAATGATCTACAAACTCATGGACATTCAAAAAGTGAGATTTGCAAAGGCAAACAAAGATATTCCAGAAAGCATAAGATTGAATTATGTAATGTGTTTGGTTGTTTACCTTGTTGTATATTATCTCTCAAAGACTCCATGACGTATCAACTCTCCTAGAGAAGATCTTTGGCTTTGGGCACCCTGCAATCTCCAAAGAGTAAATCAAAGCTAGAAGCTTCATAACCATACAATTCCATGAATGGAGACATCTTGATGGACATATGGAAGGTAGAGTTGTAGAAAATCCCTCCCAAATGCAACCACTTAACCCATGCCTTTTTCTACCCTAAAACATAGTTGTGTATGTAACCTTCCACCCATTTATTAATCACCTCAGTTTGCCCATCAATCTGAAGATGATAAGTAGTGCTAGGGGTTAGCTTTGTGCCACACAATCTGAATAACTTCTACCAAAAAAATCTCATGAACTTGTCCCTATCACTAATGATGGTCTTAGGTGTCCCATGAAGCCTAAACACCTCTCTAAAAAATAAATCTGCCACTTGCACCGTTGTATACCCTGCTGATATGGAAAAAATGTGAGAAAATTTGGTCAATCTATCCACCAGACACACACACATACACATATATATACTATCCTTCCCCTACATCTTGTGTAGCCCTGTAATGAAGTCCATTAATATACTTTCCAACTTCTAAGTAGGAATGGTTAGGGTTTTCAATAAACCAGCATGAGAAGTATGTTCAATTTTGTTTTGTTGGCACACATGCCACTCACAAACATACTTGAGAATATCACCTTTCATCCCTTTCCATGAGAATCTCTCATGGATCTACTTGTATGTCTTATAGTATCCAGGATGACCAACCATAGGAATGTCATGAACTTGAAAATATGCACTTTCATCTTAGATTCAGGGACTAACCAAATTCTTTCCTTGTAATATATAAGACCATCCCTTACTTGGTACTTATCATCCTGCAATGAATCATCAATAATGTTGTTTGCAAGTGCATTCTTGGAATAATCAACTTGTATTATCTCCTTCCAATCTATTGATATCACTTAAATAGAGCATAAATGTGGCCTTCTAGACAAGGGATCAACCACCACATTCCTCCTCCCTTTGACATATTCAATATCAAAGTCATGCCCCTAAAGTTTGCTTACCCATTTCTACTACCTCTCATTGAGATCCCTCTGATTAAGGAAGTATTTAAGACTATTATGATCGGTTTTAACTACAAATTTCCCTCCAACAAGGTACTACCTAAATTTTGCTAAGGCATGCATGATTGCCAACATCTCCTTGTCATAAATAGAATATGCTCTTTCACCTCCTCTCAACTTCCAACTTTCCAAGGTTATGGGATGTTTATTCTACATGAGGACAACTTTTATACCTTCACTCAAGGCATCACATTCAAGCTCAAAAGGCTTGGAGAAGTCTGGAACTGCTAATATCAGGCATGTGCTCATCAACTGCTTGATTTGGTCAAAGGACTGTTGTGTTGTTTTGGACCAAACAAATGCTTCATTTTTGGTTTAATCAATGAGTGGGGTAGCCGAATGAGAAAATCCTTTAGCAAACCTCCTCTAGAATCTACAAATCCAAAATAATCCCTTCAACCATATAAGGTTTATGGGTGGAGGCCAATCAAGAATAGCCTTGATTTTTTCAGGATCAATGCTAACTCCCTTAGAGTTGATTATGTGTCCAAGATAAAGTAACTTTGACATGCCAAACTCACACTTGGAATCTTTTGTAAACAATGACTCACTCTCCAAGATTCTCAACCCCTCATCCAAATGCCTCAAATGTTCCTCCCATGATCTACTATATAAATGAGTATGTCATCAAAAAATATCAAAACAAACCTATGTAAGTGTTTATTGAATATTGTATTCATACAAGACTGAAATATAGTAGGAGTGCTATTAGTTAATCTGAAGGGCATAACGAGGAACTCAAAGTGACCATAGTGGCCTTTGAACGTCATCTTCTCAATATCCTCCTCTCTAACTCTGATTTGATGATAACTAAACCTCAAGTATATTTTGGAAAAAATAGATTGCTCCAAGCAGCTCATTAATGAGCTCATCTAACCATGGGATGGGGTACCTGTTCTTGATAATCTTATTGTTAAGTGCCATGTAATCTATGCACATGTGTAAAATCCCATCCTTCTTCTTCACTAACACCATTGAAGAAGCAAATAGACTCTTGCTTTTCCTAATGTTTCCCATGTCCAGAAGATCCTTAATTGCCTTCTCAATTTTATCCTTATGTCTCTTTGAGTGCTTGTATGGTGTAGTGATAATGGTCTTAAACCTCTCCAACTCGATGATGTGCTATGCCTCTATCAGGAGGCCTACCTGGAGGTATACTACCAAAAACCTTGCTTCTCTTGGATAACAAAGCTTGAATGACAGGTGGATAAGAGTGCTTTTCCTCCTTTGTAACTATGGGAATAACTATGCACTCTATTACCCACTCCACCTGATCATGCCTAAAAATCCTCTATATGCGCTTGAAGGAAACCATTCAAGGCCCTCCATCAGATATCCCTCTCAACACCACATTCTTGCCATCTGATTTGAACTTCAACTCCATGGTCTGAAAATTGTGAGTGATCTCTCCAAGGGAAAGTAACCATTGAATACCCACCACTGCATCTGTGTCCCCAATGCTAACCACATAGAATTCATCCTTAAATTCATAATTACCCAACTGAAGGCTGAGCCAAGGAATCATCCTAGTACAAGTAACGGTAAACCCATTTGTCACCATCACTTTAAAACCATCTAATTCCTATGTCTGGAGACCCTTGCGTGCTACAAGTACCTCATCAATAAATTTATGTGTGACCCTTGAGTCAATCAAATCAACCAAACATTTCCCATTAAGAACTCCTCTAATGTGCAAAGACCCATTCTTCTAGAAGCTATAAATTTGGGCAAGCTTCCTCTTTTTTGGGCTCTTTAGGAGACTCTTCTTCCTCTTTCTCCTCTAGATCAGATTGCTAGTTTGAATTTTCTAATGAAGGATCCTCTATTGAATAGTATTCAATCCTATTAGCTTTTCCCTTAGTTGCACAATTATTTCCTAGGTTCCAAGGCTCCTTGCATGAGAAGCATAGATTCTTCCTCCTCAAGTCATTAAGAGTGTTGCTATCAAGTCTAGTGACTGATTTCTTTTTTTGATTGGTGTCTTTAATGAATGGTATTTTATC
>VDFB02321072.1:0-84238 GCA_007258455.2 Sequoia sempervirens
GGATCATCTTATGCCTACAGTAATGTTACTCTGCCGGAATGGTACTGGGATCGCTTCGAGGAATGAATGCCTCCTAGCCTTGGCATTGCTTCTTGCTTGAAAGAGAGCAACTAGTGGTGAATGGTTGTAGTTGAGAGAATCTTGTAATTGAGGTTTGCTTTGTAGCATTTGTTTGCTTTGTAGTTCAGTTTTCTTGCATTTTATATCAATTTCTGGAGTTGCTGATTCAGTGTAGCTGGAAGTTGTTTTTGCTCATACATCAGAAAATAAAAATGTTCTTGTTCTGGGTAGTGATCCATTGAGTTTCTAAGCTAGGGGCGACCATGTTTGACAAGTTTCAGATTTTTTAATTAAGTGCTGATTTTTCTAGAAGGAAATCGCCCTTGTTAGAGGGCCGTACCTTTCTGTACTTGTCTTGAATTTCGTGCAAAAACATATACAGCAGTTTGGGTCAGTTTTATGGTGTTCATTATGGGGCGCCATCATCTTAGGAAGCTAATGCATTTTATTTGAGGTCTTTGGGTTGAGAATTGAGTGAGTTGCAAGCATTTTATTAGGGTTCAGTGTTGCTGGTTAAGCATTTTAGGTTGTTGGTCTGTCATAACAGATTTAGGAAATTGCATTTTGGTGAAGGGATTATGATCAAAAAGTCTTAACAAGCTTTGAGGAGACCTTATTCATTATTGCAGCATTTGGATAGCTTCTAATCCTTGTCATGGCAGGCACTTTCTATCAAGTTGTAAGCTGAACAGTAGTACTGTCAACATTTATTCTCATCTTTCTCTTCATGCTTGTAATACCCATTGAATAAGTGGAAGAGGCTGGCTTGCTGCCTATTTACATTTTGAATTGCATTGTAGTACTTAACATCTCCGCCATATGGTAGCTCCATTCCCACTCTGGGTTTGAAAGCACATGCTTGGGGTCGAGTTTACTTTCAGCAATTGTAGTTGGTAGGGATCCTCTGACCATATGTTCATCCATCTTGGGCACATTCTTGGTTAGAGTTACTCTTCAGCATGCATTGAGATCCTCTGACCATATGCTCACACCTTGCCCAACTTGGGATCCTAGTGTACATTCTTGGTTAGAGTTGTATTCCGCATCGTTTTGGTTTAAGTGGTAACCCTCACAGATGTGTGTTGCATTGCTTATTGTAATCCAAAATTGAAAAAAATTGGTTCGGAATATTGCAGTGGTATCAGAGCCATACATCCTGCCATCCTGTGAAACAAACCTTCTATGAGTGACAGAGAAAGAAGATACTTAGCAAGGGACGACAAGAAGGCTGCAAGTCAGTTTCAGTGGCATCTGGTTCCAGAAGGTCAGACAGCATCAAAGGTTTTGAGGGCTCATTGGAAGTCTTCTCAGGAAACAGAAATGGTAGAAGGTGAGAGGTCAGCGGGTGGTAACGAGAGGTTTACAAGCAATAGAGATGAAAGTGGGAAGGGAAGAGAAAGAACGCCAAGTCCGGGAAAGAGGTTCGAGAGGAAGATGGATGCCATAATGGATATGGTATCTTTCATGATGGGGAAAATGGGTCAGAATCCTAATCCATAGAACAATCCATAGCATACTGGAGAACACAGTGCCTCCAACCAGCATAATGGACATGCTGCTCAGCCTACTTCAAATAACACATACATTTCTTCCAGGCCATTTAAACCCACCTTCTTAGCACCAGTAAACCCTCAACCTGTTCCGGGAGAAAATGCATCATTTGTGGAACAGTTGAGACTTGACCATGCTGAGTACGAGTCTCTTGCTGATGAAATCAAGTTAGACATGTCTTACAATGATTTTGTGGACCATAAAAGGAAGAATAAAGGGCAAGGAAGACATCATGATCATAGGGGAATAGCAGTACAAAGGAACTTACACCAAGCCATCAACAAGGTTACGCTTCCACATTTTGATGGGAGTGACAGCAGTTCAGCTAGAGCTTGGATACAGAAGTTAGACAACTATCTAGCTCTTAGACCCATGGCAAAAGAGGAGGCAATTAAATTCGCTACGCTACACCTCGATGGGGTGGCGTACGAGTGCTGGTACCATGGCCTAGTCACCTTGGGTCATCGATCTATCACTACCTATGATGAGTTCACCAATAGACTCATAGAGAGATTTGAGAAAAATGATCTAGAAGTGCATTTCAGGGAGTTGGCACAGCTGAGACAATATGGCACAGTTGAGGCCTACATAGCTGAGTTTCAAAGACTTTCAGTCATGGTCACGGGAATCACTGAGAGGCGTTTGGTGATCCTATTTAGTGAAGGGCTCATGGAGCCACTCAAGGGATGGATTAAAGCTTTTGATCCACCCTCCTTACAAGAGGCAGTGAAGAAAGCAAGAAATATGGAGTGGGCTGCTCCTAAAGCAAAATTTCAATCCAAGCCGTCATTTCACAAAAAGGATAAAGGAAAAAGACCTCACCATAAGTAGTTCAAACAGCATAAAACTCATGTCACAAGGTTGGATCCAAAGACACTTAACGAACTCCGAAGAAAAGGGTTATGTTTCCGGTGTAGAGAAAAATGGTCCCAAAATCATATTTGCCCAAAAGGAGTCAAAATTCATCAAATTGAATACTATTCAGCTGAAGAAAGTAATTCTGATTTTTCAGACCAACAGTCTGATTTTGATGACAGCAAAGTGCAAAGAGCTCCAGAAGAGTCCGAAGATGAAAAAGGAATTGGAGGTACTTTGGCTCAACTTTCGAGCTTTCAAAAAAATGAATCCTTCAAAGTTCGAGGGATGATTAAGGGGCAGCGAATAGTTGCCTTGATTGACACTGGAGCAACGCATAGCTTCATTGATGAAGTTGTGGTGGCAAAGAAGGGGCTTCAAACGGAAGAATTTGAAGGCTTCAAGGTTATGGTTGCTGATGGGTTTCACATCTCTTGCACCAAGAAGATTTCAAACATGTCTATGCAATTGGGCAACTATGAAGTCAAGGATGACTTCTATGTGGTCAACATTGGTGATACGGATTCCGTCCTAGGCATTCAATGGCTGCGTTCACTTGGAGAGTTCTCTCTAAATCTGCAAACCATGGAGCTCAAGTTTCAATCCGATGGAAAGAAGGTCGTGCTAAGAGGAATGTCCAATGGTGGTCCTCGGATTGTGTCATTCAAGAGAATGGCAAGGCTGATTCGGAATGATCAAGTTGAGTGGGTTGCGGAATGTATGATTCTTCCAGCTAGTCCGGTTGAAACAAAGAGGGACTACCCTCCTGATATTCAGTCTTTACTCACCAAGAAGAGCAAGGTGTTTGCTGATTTACCGCCTGGGCCACCTCTTGAACGGGGTTCGGAGCATGTCATAGAGCTCAAAGAAGGGGCTAAGCCGGTTATCACAACTCCATATCGGTACCCTAAGAAGCAGAAGGATGAGATTGAGAAAAAAATTAAGGAACTCTAGGAGATGAGCTTCATTCATCCAAGTAAGAGTCCCTTCGCTTCAGCAGTTGTTCTTGTAAAGAAGAAGGATGGTACCATCCGCATGTGTGTAGATTATCGTGCTTTGAATCAAAGCACCATCAAAAATCAATACCCCATTCTGAGGATAGATGAGCTCATTGATGAGCTACATGGAGCCAAGTTCTTTTCAAAGATTGATTTGAGGTCGGGCTACTACCAGATTCGGATGAGAGGGTCTGATGTTGAGAAGAAAGCATTTAGATGTCACTATGGTCACTTCGAGTTTTTAGTCATGCCATTTGGGTTGACTAATGCTCCTGCTACCTTCCAGTCTTGCATGAATAGAGTCTTTCAGAAGCAATTGAGGAAGTTCGTATTGATATTTTTTGATGACATCCTTATCTTCAGCAAGACATGGGAAGAGCATCTCAAGCACTTGGAGGAAGTGCTTAGCATCCTAGAATCAGAGAGTTTGTTTGCCAAAGAATCCAAATGTGAATTTGGAATGAAGGAGCTACTTTACCTTGGTCACATAATCAGTGCTGATGGAGTGAAGGTTGACCCTGAAAAGATCAAGGAAATAGTTGATTGGCCACCTCCAGAGAACTTGACTCATTTGAAAGGGTTCTTGGGTCTTTGTGGTTTTTACAAAAGATTTGTGAAGGGTTACTCACAAAATGCTGCTCCTCTTACTGACCTCACGAAAAAAGGGGCTTTTTGTTGGTCAGAAAAGGCTCAAACTACTTTTGATAAGTTTAAGAAGATCATGAGCTCTTGTCCGGTTTTGGCTATTCCAGATTTTTCCAAGCCCTTCGAGCTACAGTGTGATGCATCCGGAGAAGGTGTTGGGGGTGTTTTGATGCAAGACAAGCATTCCATTGTGTTTGAGAGTAGAAAGTTAAGAGGTGTTGAAAAGACCTACTCCATCTATGACAAGGAAATGCTTGCAATCATGAATGCATTAGCTAAGTTTAGACAATATTTGGTGGGGTGCAAGTTTGTGGTCAAGACTGATCACAATAGTCTCAAGCACTTCATGCATCAGAAGGACTTGAACGAAAGGCAAGACAAGCATTCCATTGTGTTTGAGAGTAGAAAGTTAAGAGGTGTTGAAAAGACCTACTCCATCTATGACAAGGAAATGCTTGCAATCATGAATGCATTAGCTAAGTTTAGACAATATTTGGTGGGGTGCAAGTTTGTGGTCAAGACTGATCACAATAGTCTCAAGCACTTCATGCATCAGAAGGACTTGAACGAAAGGCAACAAAAGTGGGTGAGTAAGCTTCAAGCTTACGATTTTGACATTGAATATGTCAAAGGGAAAAACAATATTGTGGCTGATGCTCTATCTAGGAGACCTCATTTGAGCTCATTGTGTGAGCTTACTGCTGATTGGAAGGAGATGTTGCTTGCTGATTATGCCAAAAATCAGTTTGCAACCAGCGTCATTGAAGGTACTTTTCATGATGAAAGGTACAAGGTGGTTGAAGGTTTGATACACTACAAGGGTAGAATCTTTTTGGTGGCTGATTCTAAGCTCAAAAAGAAGATTTTGATGACATTCCATGACATTCCACTTGCTGGTCATCAGGGTTTCTTCAAGACATATAGGCAGATTCAGGAAATATTTTCTTGGAAAGGGCTGAAAGGGGAAGTTCAACGCTACATCCAGGAGTGTCCCACTTGTTAGATGAACAAGAATGAGCATACTCTACCCGCTGGTCTACTGCAACCTCTTCCCATTCGCAGCCAAAAATGGGAAAGCATATCAATGGACTTCATCACTGTGTTGCCAAAAGTCCAAGGCAAAGATTGTATCTATGTTGTAGTGGACAGATTAACAAAGTTTGCTCACTTCTTTGCCATTACTAGCTCTTTTTCAGTAGCTCAAGTTGCAGATTTGTTTTTCCATGAGGTGTTTAGATTGCATGGGTTGCCGAAAAACATTGTGAGTGATAGGGACAGCAAGTTCCTAAGCACTTTTTGGCAAGAGGTCTTTAGAATGAGTGGTACGGTGCTTACTCTAAGCACTAGTTATCACCCTCAAACCGATGGACAAACAGAGATAGTGAACAAGTGGTTGGAAGGCTATTTGAGAAACGATGTTTCGGAGCAGCAAAGAGCATGGGTGAAATGGCTTCACATAGGCGAGTATTGTTACAATTCTTCCTTTCACATGTCAATAAGGATGTCACCTTTCATGGCTCTTTACGGTTATGAGGCTCCTAGCTTTGCTGATTTGGTGTTTGGTGATTGTTAACACAAGGATTTGCACCTGAAGTTAAGCTGAAAAGCTCGATAAATCCTGTGCACATGGGACTATTCTCAGGCTGTGGGTATCCTATGGTGAGAATAGACCTCCAGGTTTTGGGCTGGTTCCCTTTGGATTTTCTTGTAAAACTGGTATTTTTTAAATGACAGGAGTAAAGGGATAGAAGGACTGTTATGAAAGATAAAACTTGAAAAAAGGTGATTCACCAATATATAAAGATGACTTGAATCTACTTTAAAACTTCTCAAGATATTTTAACAAATGAAACTAAAAGAGAATTCACTACTCAATCTAGCATGTTCTGCATAAATGATTCATTTGAAAGGTTTCTATGATCGAAGTTTGTTTGGAAGAAAACAATGATGTTTTCATAACAAGCATTCAACAAATCTATGAAACACAATCAATGACCTGCACTATAACATACTAAATCTAAGCAAGACATTGAGGCAATAAGATTAAAATAAGGATTTGATAGAAATCACAAACTATTAATCCAAAGACTTACTCACAATACAAGCACAACACAGATCTAAGAAGGAATGACAAGCTTCTTTATTGAAAAATCTGGGATATTTGCATTACAAATCTCAAGAAATCATGAGTTACAAAGTGAGAATGATATGCCTCAGCAATCTCCAAAACCAAGAACTAACTCCAATAATGAAATAAGAGAAAGAATTATAGAAAGAGTCTCAAAATTCGAAATTGAGTTTTGGCTCCAAAAGTTGATGTGTTGTCAATCCTCTCCTCCAAATAAGGCATGCAATTGCCAACCAACTCCAGCAAGAGTTTTCAAAGTTTGAACAACTTTGTGGGTCGTATACAAAAGAAAATCCCTCCAAATCAGGCTCAAAACTGAATGTAACAAGCTGTCATATGCCTCAAAACACTCCTTGACTCAAGCCAAGTCAAAAATAACTCAAAACTGAAGTAGAACTCATAAATACTGCATCAAAACCCCTGATTTTGCTCCATATGTTGGCAAAACTTTCTCAACCTCCTCCAAGAATAAAGCAAAGGCTTTAAATGCTCCATTTGATTATCATTCAATAATTTGAAATTACATTCAAATTACTTTTTATTTGCATTTCATAATATCATTTATTTAAAAATGATTTATAATTCATCATTTTTAAATAAAGATTACAATTTCTGAATGTAATGCAAATAAAAAGACTTCATCATAAGATATTTTACTTTGCATTTAATAGTAACATTTATTAGAAGTGATTTATAATTTATCACTTAAAATAAAGTCTTACATTTGAATTGAAATGCAAAAAATAAAAGAACTCTAATCAAATATTAAAGACTTGAATTGACTAAGTCTTTCAACATTTATCTTGCATTTTAAATAACATTTACCTAAAGTGATTTATAAATATCACTTTAAATAAAGTTTTACAAAATTTAAAATCAAAATGCAAAAAGAAGGAATTTTGAGAAAGCCATATAAAATTTGACTAAGGCTTTCATTTAAAGCATGTAAAAAGGAATTACAAGGCAAAAATCGTGGCATTCATTTTTATGTGAGGAAAGTTTTTTTTTTTATAAAACTTAAGGCTAAAAGCCTAAGTCTACCAAGCTCTTTAGGTTTTGAAACCTAAAATGAAAGACAACATTTTCATTTTGTCACTTCATTTTGCTGCTGGGAGACGCCGCCATCTGCAAACCCTAGCCACGTTTTTGCTAGTTTTCACTGTATTTCGAGCCATTTTTTGAAGATTCTGGAAGATTTATGGCAGAAATACGAAGGCAAATAGACTTATCTTTAAATCTGGAGAATTTTCTCTGTCTTTAAAAGCTTTTGAAAGCTATCTAGAAGATAAAATGCAGAAAACTTAAGTAAATTCTCCATTCTGAAGATTTTGACGAATTTCCTCCATTTTCAGAAGCTTTCTAAGAACTTCTAGGCTGTGGCCATGAGTAAATTTTGATTATTCTTTTGTGAAATTTGCTTCTCTATTTTTGTGTTTCTTGCTGTGGCCACCATGAGAAAAAGCTTTATTTTGAACTTTGACTGGAAACTCAGCCTTCTAAAGAAATAAATCTGCAGGCTTTTGAAAAGTTTCTCACAATGAGCTTTTCTTTTGATATTTTGCCTCTATTAATGCTTTTCTTGTGGCCACCATGAAGTTACTTGAACTTTTCTTAATTTCTGGAAACTTTCAAAGCATTTTTGAAAACTTATATGAAAATCTCAGGCCGCCATGGAACAATACTAAACCTTTGTGTAATTATGATTCTATTTCTTTAAAGATGCATTTGTCTGAGAAAACAGAATGAATATCTACTCATAATCTTTCTGTAGTCTGCATTGTTCTCTTGATTTCTTCATTTCTGAAAATGAACACTTCTGTAGCTTCATTAGCTTTTGATTTCTTCAGGGTATCCATTGAAATGCTGAAAATCATGATCTTTTTCTGTTGATTCTTATTATATAGAAACCATGCTGCTGTTCACTATATATATAATAAACCTTCCAAGCCCTTTGTTGGAGTTTGTTTTTAAGTTCAATGAAACTCTCTTATAAAATATCAGAATTACTAGCTTTCTGTAATGGAAATCTACAGAAATTAGAAAGCTCAGAAGTTAATGTCACAAATCTGTAATGCATAAGAGAATTCTTCAATGTACATTTGTGCAAACTCTGAATTGCCCTATACAGTAACATGCAAGTGACTGCCTTTAAACAATACTGTTATCTTTCACTTGATATTGATTTACTTGTTCACTAAAGTAAGATAATTTGACTTCTTTGAGAAAGACTCTGCAAATGATAAGGCTGTCCTTTTGAATCTGAAAGCAATACATTATCTCAGCTTTTGACTGTTAAGCTGATTTGATTTTCCATTTATGTTAGCAAATGATCTGTTCTCAACACCTTGGCTGAGTTGTTTCAAAATGAAGAAACACTCATCATTCTGTTGTATGTAATACTTTTTCCTAAAATTCTTTCACAGATGCTTCTTTTAATTTGATTTTCAAGATAGAATATTTATGCCTTAACTGAAAAATGAATTTCAATTTGTTGTTCTACACTGCAAACATTCACAACATCTTTTGAACACTCTGCAAAGCATAACGTTATTCTTCTCTCTGCTATGAGCTGAGCTCAACCCTTGTGGGAGCCACATTTAATCCCACTCATATTGATACCCTGACAATCAGCAACGTTACGTTTCCTGTTTCTGCACATGAAACAAACAATGTTAATAAAAAGATGGATCAATGTTTCTTTCCTGGTGCTCCACTTTTCTTTTTAACTGGTGAATGATTGATAAAACATTCATTCCATTTCTGTTGGTAATGTAGGGGTAAGATGAAATGTGATTCCTCATTGTCAAACATCACCCCTCACAATTTTGCAGGTAAACTTTGGAGGTGGAGTTGAAATTGATGTTGGAGCTAAAAAAGATCAATGCAGCTACAACAATGATTCATCATTCCAGGCAATGACGAATCACCTTCTCACCTTATTGTTACATTACTTCTAGTTGTGTAATGCATGTTTTTTTTTTTATTCAGCATTTGATAAAATAATGAAAACAGGCTACTCCCACGGCTTGTGTGGGATTACAAATCATTTTTCAATAAATCAATGTTCAAAAATATGTAATGAGTTATGTGTTTTCCTTGAACCCATCATTTACATAGTCTGAAATACATTGCAACTGCTTAAAACACGTATTCTATGATCAATAAGAGATTTATTTCTGCTGTTAAATCTGCAATACCTTATCTAAAACAATTGCTTCAGTTGAATGGTTCAATCTGAATATTGTTTTCTTCAATGGAATTTGTTTATTTTCTGCTTTGTTGAACTGTTCAATCAATTTAGTCTAAACTATTGAATGATTTTACAAATCATTTGTAAACAAACCTTCATTCTGAGAACAAAAATTTCATTTGATGACTTGTAATAAATTTTTTTTGTACCCTAGCAAATAATTGCTTTTATGATTACTAATTTTAAGCAAGACGCTAAAAATTGGTAACAGTGATAGCAAAGCCCCTCAAGCCAAGGATTTGTTGCAGCAGAGTCAGGATATCTTGAAATCCTTGAAGGACAACCTTCAGATTGCACAGAATCAGCATAAGATGTATGCTGATCAATGGTGTATGATAGCTCCAAGGTTTGCTTGCACTAACCAACAAGAAGACTTCACTCTGCCTTCCACCAAGAACCTGACAATCTCTAGGCTCTGTCTTGACTTAGTTCATCAATTGAACCTTGCTTCAACTCTGTTCCAAGAGTTTCAATCCTTGTGCTTAACCTTGGAGGACAAACACCTCTTGAATCTGCTCTCTTCTTCCAACACCTAGAAGGGTCTAGATGCCAACTTCATCACCTTGCTTGAACTGCTTGCAGGGGAGCTGGAGACACTGATTTCTTGGATTTCACATCCAAATGAATGCATCTTTCTTGGTGTTCAATCTTCAAATCACCCGCTTTCAAGAATTTGCCTTTGAAGTGGCCTAATCCTTGTAGCCCTTACCAGTCAGTTTTCTGACTTTTTCTCACAAACTTGTCAAATAACCTACCAATAAAAAGGCACTTCCTGACACCCTTTTTAGTCCTTTAAATCTTCCACAGGGTGTCAGACCTCTGTCCCAACCGTACGGTGGATTCCTACAAACAAGGACAAAAAGGCTAGTAGACCTAATTCTTAGGGTTTCAGTGCTGTCTCCTTCAAATCTACTTCTAGTGGATTGTTTGAAGTCTCAATCCCTTTGGCATGTAAAAACCTTACCTTACCCCACCTGGAACCGTACGGATTCCGTACAGTGGTCTCTTCCCCTGCCTAAGCTCTTCCAATTTTCACTTCCAAACTCCTAACCAGGTAGCTAGAACTCGCCTAGGGTTTGGTATTACAAACTCTTGCTTGGCTCTCAAAGTTTCCTACTGCTACATATTTACAATGGACTGGCTCCCATTCCATATTCCACCAATCTCAGGGAAAACCCGTGGTCAGTGTTTATGGGGGAGCCATGAAAAGATTTACTGCTCAAAACAGGGAAAATTAACAATCTACACTATAATCTATAAACTAGGAACAACAAATCTACACTAAGCTACTTGAATACACGATGGAGATTACTCTATACTATCCAATGAACACAGGAACCGAGATAAAACTGTATATACAATTCCCTTTATGCCACTATTTCTCAAAACACACGGGATTTTCAGAAAACACAGAATTCTGCCAAACTGTCTTCTATTCCACACCACAAAAATTTATTGCAACCACTACTAAACTACTTCTCTATGAGCCATACATTATCATAGATGCCTTTTCCATCATTCAAGGGATATGGATCGATCCCATGTTCCTAAACTTCAGGGAATCCAACCCCACTAAGTTGCATGCAATCACCCAAAATGTTGCCATGCAATTTTACAATATTCTTGCAACTCACCATCATGTCATGATCCTAGATCTTAGGACCTCTAACACCTTGTTTTCGAACCAACAACCCCTTAACTGTCCTTAGCATCTTTTAACAATGTAGATGTGATTAACACACATTTAATGCATTATCTTCTAACATATGCTGTCCCAAGCTAAAAACAACATTTAATAACAATGCTAACTAAGATGACATTAATCCTAATGATTAACTCATCACACTCAACCAAGACCTTCTAAGGTCCAAACTAAACACACTCTAATACCCTGATTTGGCCAAGATCAGGTACAAGCCAAAATTGTTGACAAACCAAAATGGAGTTAAGCCAAGGTGCACCTGCACCAATCAGCGACATGTTGAGCGCTCTTTTGAGGTTGCAGATATGGTTTATCTTCGACTGTAGCCTTACAGACAGTCTACTCTCAAGAAGAGTGGAGCTGAGAAGCTCAAACCTCATTTCTATGGGCCATTAAAAGTTATCAAAAAGGTTGGAGTAGTAGCTTATGAGTTGGAGCTACCTTCGAATAGCAGAGTACACAATGTCTTCCACGTGTCTCACCTCAAGAAGGCACTGGGACACAATGTTGTTGCTTCATCGCAGTTACCACCTTTGGATGAAGAAAGACAGTTACTTTTGATTCTAGAAGAGATTCTTGATTCCAGAGAGCGTTCTTTAAGAAAAAGAATAATCAGAGAGTACTTGGTGAAGTGGAAAAACTTACCTATGGAGGATGCGACTTGGGAGAGTGAGGAGATTCTGCAACATCCAGGCTTGCGATTGCTTGAGGACAAGCAATCTTGGGGAGGGCGGACTGTAATGTCCCCTTCTCGAGCATGATCTTTTCAATTGACCGTTGGCCTATTCCGGAGACCCGTAGGCTACTCGGAAGGTGGAATTAGGGTTTCCTGTTTTGGAGGTGGTTGTTGCTCGAAATTTGGTGATTGGATTGCGGATTCTTTCTGGGTTTTCAGACAGCTTCGCAGTGGTGTGACTTGCTTTGCGTTCCGAGCACTTTCTGGAATTTACTATTTTTAGTAAATTCTATTTCTGGCAGTGGTCCTGTTGTTTTCGGCACAATTGGTTCTCTTCTTTAGCTGGTTCAGTTGGTTTCTTCACTTTTGGCCTTGGGATGCGTTTTGGAGAGATAAGTTCAATTTATTTAAAAATGTTATATTTTAATGTTGACCCCCCCCTTGGCCTAGTGCTTCACTTCAAGTTGTTTTAAAAGGTGGCTTTTCTTGTGGGGGCGCTTCATAGGAGATATTTGAATATTTTTAAAAAAGGTTAATGCTTGCTTGAAGGACGCCTATTTTATGGAGAGATGATTTTAAAATAAAGTCAAAATTAGCTTTGAAAGGGGACACCTATACTGGAGGGAAAAGAAGTCAAATTCAAATTTGAATTAGGGAGCACTTTCTAGAAGCATCTAGAGTTTCCTTGTTGGGCTTATAAAAGGAGACCTCTCCTCTTCTTTGGATCATCTTATGTCTACAGTAATGTTACTCTGCCGAAATGGTACTGGGATCGCTTTGAGGAATGAATGCCTCCTAGCCTTGGCATTGCTTCTTGCTTGAAAGAGAGCAACTAGTGGTGAGATAGTTGTAGTTGAGAGAATCTTGTAGTGAGGTTTGCTTTGTAGCATTTGTTTGCATTGTAGTTCAGTTCTTGCATTTTATATCAATTTCTGGAGTTGCTGATTCAGTGTAATTGGAAGTTGTTTTTGCTCATATATCAGAAAACAAAAATGTTCTTGTTCTGGGTAGTGATCCATTGAGTTTCTATGCTAGGGGCGACCAAGTTTGACAAGTTTCAGAATTTTTAATTAAGTGCTGATTTTTCTAGAAAGAAATCGCCCTTCTTAGAGGGCCATACTTTTCTGTACTTGTCTTGATTTTCGTGCAAAAAATATATATCAGTTTGGGTCAGTTTTATGGTTCATTATGGGGCGCCATCATCTTAGGAAGCTAATGCATTTTGTTTCAGGTCTTTGGGTTGAGAATTGAGTGAGTTGCAAGCATTTTATTAGGGTTCAGTGTTGCTGGTTAAGCATTTTAGGTTGCTGGTCTGTCATAACAGATTTAGGAAATTGCATTTTGGTGAAGGGATTATGATCAGAAAGTCTTAACAAGCTTTGAGGAGACCTTATTCATTATTGCAGCATTTGGATAGCTTCTAATCCTTGTCATGGCAGGCACTTTCTATCAAGTTGTAAGCTGAACAGTAGTACTGTCAACATTTCTTCTCATCTTTCTCTTCATGCTTGTAATACCCACTGAATAAGTGGAAGAGGCTGGCTTGCCGCCTATTTACATTTTGAATTGCATTGTAGTACTTAACATCTCCGCCATATGGTAGCTCCATTCCCACTCTGGGTTTGAAAGCACATGCTTGGGGTCGAGTTTACTTTCAACAATTGTAGTTGGTAGGGATCCTCTGACCATATGTTCGTCCATCTTGGGCACATTCTTGGTTAGAGTTACTCTTCAGCATGCATTGAGATCCTCTGACCATATGCTCACACCTTGCCCAACTTGGGATCCTGGTGTACATTCTTGGTTAGAGTTTGTAAAGTGCCTTCCCGGAAGGTCTGGAAATTTTGGTGTTTAATTGGTTTAAAGGGAGCTCGTTTATGTGTTGTTAAGGTGCTGTCAAAGTAGCTCTGATACCACTGTGATGGGCTGGCCAAATCTGCTCTAATTTTTCTGTATTATCCTCTTTGGATTTTTACCAACAACTGATGTGTAAGTTGTTCATACGCTAATCTAATTTCTGATTGTTTGTTTGGTTTGAAGAGAGCCCGTGTATGTACTGTCAGAAATGCTTGTTAAAGATGCTCTGATACCACTGGAAAGTTCCTTGCTAGTTTGAATGATAATTTTTCCTCTTATGTTGACATACTTCATTTGTCAATTAAGAGCGCATAGTCTGAATTAAAACTCTAAGATTCATCTGAGCCTTGAGATTGTCTAATCTGATTTTTGTCACAGAATTTCTGATAGCATGCTAGTTCATATTCAAGAGATACAAGGTGAATTTATTCATTGAACACAGTGCAGATTGAAATAAGGATAATTTCCAAGCTGCCAATGTGCACTTTCAGATTTCTAGTAACAGTGATACAATGTCATTTTTCGTGGCAACTTCTATAGAATTTTTCAACACTCTGAATATAGAAGGGAGTTACTGCTGGTAATATATTGTTCAGACATAGACTAAAAGCACAATTCAATAAACTAACAAGAACATTGAAAGATGATGATTTCAATACTCAGATATGCATTGTTTCAGTTTAGATACATGATTTTCCCCAAGCTGAAATACAAGACGGTACTCAAACCAAGATTAGGAAACTATTGACATCTGACCATACAGATTTTAACAACGTTTCAGTCATATTATCCACCTTTCCAATGAAAATACAAAAAGTTAGCAGTATGCAGAACATCAAAGCTTTTTACACCACAATGTTATTGCAGAAATGACATTTCCAGACCTGGAATATTCACTGGAAGTTACGAGAATGGAGAATGCAACTGTAACTCACAACTTGAGTGGCCTCTCTTAGAAGCTTCACTGTGAAAGGGTTATGGCGACCTCCACACTACCCAGAAAATACGTTCAACACTGAAACGCCTTTGCTTGACATTCGAATCTTCCAAATAGATGTCTGCCCTGCCAGAGTTACTCCTTACGCCCCTTCTAGAAGCCTCCATCAGTGACCACGTCCATGATTTGAGGAAGTAAAGAGCCGTTTTCTTCCTTCAATCACGTTTTTCCTATTTCTCTCCCAGATATCTCAAAACCACGATTGGAAATGAGGCTGAATGTGTGTATTAAGAGCGCCTAGGGTTTCTTCATGAAGAAACGCCTCCAAACTGTAAAAACGAGCTCCAAAACTCGCCTTCAGATGAAGCCAAAATCTCAGAAATTCAGACCCACGAAAAATCTGTTATAAACTATTTCTTTTCTACCTCCAAAACTTCAAGTCTTCCTAGCTAGGGGTGATGGTTTCACACCCGAAACTGATCATGCAAGGGTCCGAACCCTAAAACCAGAGCTTGTGTTCTTCCCGTGAAGCAGAAATCATGTATTCAAAAAAGGTGCGAATGAAGCCTTTGTTCTTTCTTTTGTATTTCCTTCATGCCCTAAAGTGGCGAATTTCCTTTCTTTTTAATTTGCACTCAAAATATTAAAGTGACATTTTATATGGTAATGTTTTTAATATTTCATAAGTCACTTTTTAATTTTTCACAATTCAAAATATAAGTGACTTTTACCATGTGATATTTCAATATTTTCCTAAGTCACTTTATAACTTGATTATTAATTATTTAATATGCCCGTTTTAATAAATAATTTAAGAATTAGGCAATATTGAATAATTAAGTCACTTCGTCGAAATCTTGGGGACATTACAGAGTTGTATTCCGCATCGTTTTGGTTTAAGTGCTAACCCTAACGGATGTGTGTTGCATTGCTTATTGTAATCCAAAATTGAAAAAAATTGGTTTAAGTGCTAACCCTAACGGATGTGTGTTGCATTGCTTATTGTAATCCAAAATTGAAAAAAAATAATGCACTTTTTCAATTAAGTGCATACTATTTTTGGCCAAGAATGCAAGCTGATGTGAAGAGGTTTGTTGAAAGACGTAGGATATGTCAATATGCTAAGGGAAGAAGTCAAAATATGGGATTATATCAACCTTTGACTACTCCTAATAGGGCATGGGATTCAATCAGTATGGATTTTGTACTTGGGCTACTGAAGACTCAGAAAGGTAATGATTCCATATTTGTTGTAGTTGATAGATTCTCCAAAATGACACATTTTATAGCCTGTACTAAAACAAGTGATGCAACTAACATTGTCAACTTTTTTTTCAAGGAAGTAGTAAAATTGCATCGACTTCCTAGAAGTATTGTTTTTGATAGGGATACTAAGTTTGTTGGTTATTATTGGAGGACATTTTGGAAGAAGCTGGGAACAAATCTCAATTGTTCAACTTACCTTCCTCAGATAGATGGACAAACTGAGGTGGTCAATAGAAGCCTAGGTAATATTCCAAGAAGCATAGTAAATGAACATCCCAAACAATAGATGTGAGTCCAACTAAGACAATTGGAGGATCTGCATAGAATCATCAGGGTCGCCTTGGACCCAAACTCACTCTTTTGGGTGAGGACCTAGTGAATGTCGATGTTATGCTTCAAACTCTGCTACAAGTATTGTTGTAATCTCAACAATGTTGCAAAGTTTCATCAAATTCTACAATGAATATGAATATCTTGCACTTTCTACAATAAGCAAGTAGAACTATATCAACTTGGCATGACTACAAACCGTCACTCCAAATAACATTCAGCAAATTTGATAAACAATTTTTTTTCAGTCTCTGCCATGATTTGCTAACAAGACTTTTAAATTAAACATTTCATCATGAAGCAGTCATACCTTAACATGACACCTACATGCTCTTCAACAAGCAAATATTGCAATTTAATAGAGTTTGCAAATAGTTTTGAGATGTACAGTTATGCATTCAACTGTTTAAAGTTGAACAATGTCTTCATGGCAGTTAAGCATCTATGATAATTCATATTAAGGTCTGGTCGAATAAAAATGGTTGAACATGACCCCTAAACTAGCATTATTACAGCTTGAAATGTAGGAACTGTTTTTCTAATCAAATTGGTCTTTAACTTTTTCTAAAACATATTCGAATTCTCCTCTAATGGTAGTTCAACTTCAAAGTTCAAACACAAAATTATCTGTTTTTTCCTCAGTTGATTTTGTCTGGCTAGAGAAAATGATTTTCATTTAACATTTTCACAAATTTATTTGGATTATGTACTATTATTGGCTTACCAAAATAAGATTAAACTAGCTCTGCACTTTTGAATGGCTTAACTACTTCGAAATACATACAGAAACTTACTCCATTGAGGCTTCCAAAAATCTCTATCACTTCAAACAGGGAATTTACGCACTTTTTAAAATATTTTTAGCATCCATGCACAATATTTACAGGGATTTGCAATAAATATAATATAATTTTTACTTTGAGATAGCTTGATCAATTCAGTTTCTTGAAATTTCAACTAGGTTCCATACTTGAAGAGGCTTTTTATGGTTTAAACAATCCTGCATATTTTTGCATCTCTACATTTCACACTCCACTAGATACACAAAGGGACTCAATTCGCTAGCTCAGTTGTTGAAAAAACATTTATATCTTACACAAGATTCTTCATGAGAATGGAAGGTTGACTCCAATATGCCAACTACAAATTTGATATCAAGTGATAAATGCAAGCATTTTATGATGGCAATGGACAGTGGGATCATTCTCCATGGCATCCTAGACTTGGTAATGATAAATGTCCATGTTTTTCCTAGGCATGTTTCCACATAGAAAGATGAAAAAGAGGCTTCACCTACTAGCCTTATATAAGAGGCCATACTCGATGGATTCAATTGGGATCCAATTGTTGATACTGCTCTATAGGATATTTATCTAGGACCCAATCATGATAATGATCCTCTACCAGTTGGGTTCAAATGGTGCTAATGCTTCTAGGTTTTTATGCACTTTTATGATTATTCAAGTAATTTGACAATACTCTATAGGTTCTCAATCTGCTTGCCTCTTGATGTGGGCTTTTCGAAAACTTTTTCTTTATATGCTTTTTCTTGGATTGCATACCATGTTGCTGCTTGGGCTAACAACACTTGATGTCTTGGAACTTGGGCTTCATATCCCAAAATCTTGGTATTTTTGTTCCTCTAGGATGACTTCAGAGTGTGATTTTTGTCCACATGTATCTTTTATTGTATAGCTTCTTTTATATTTGTTTAATATGTGAAGACTATTTACAACAAAATACTAGTATTTTATTAAATGAGTGTCAATATTGACAAAATGAAGGTGATTTATTTAACATCCTTTCCTTCCAAGGGCCCCTCAAGTCAATTGCATGTATCTGACCAGTCAGGTGCTTAGCTCGTATTCCCTTCAAGAACATGAACAGGTGGCTGTGGATTGCCCTTTTTTTATTCATGTTCTATCTTTAATGTACATTGTCTGTCATGAATATCATAATGCATGTACTTTAGACTATATAATACATATGATGCTTTTAATTGGGAAAAGAATTTACCTTCAGCTGTAATTCAGCAATTAATTTACATTTGGCAGTTGAGTCTTTATCTTTTCATGTTCAGCTATTGGTCTATTTTTAATGTATCAACATTATTAAAACTTTTTCAATATCAAACAATAAACATTTCTTAATGTATCTTGTTGAATCAAATAGAAATATGATATGAATCTCCTTTAAAATGAAAATAAATTATACAATTAATTTTTCTTAGATTTTTTATTATTTTCAATTTTATGAATTGATTTTCATTTTCAAATGTAGTCATTTTCTCTCTCTAAGTTTCCATCTAAATAAAAATCCAGGAAAATTTTTAAGATATTTTCTTTGCCATATGGTATTTTAGTTTTGTATCAAGCAGCTTTTAACCTTGTAAGAAACCAAACGATTACTGTTCATCTACCTCACTCCTTGTTTTCAAATTCAAATTGTGGCTTTTCTGTTATGACCATCAAACCAAAAGTATTGTTAATCATGACATTAAGGTTGTGTTACATTCTTTTTTAATGTTTATTTTTTACATTAATCTAATAATTTTATAAATTGCTAAGATAACTGAATATTCACATGTAGGTAACTTCGCTTTAACTACTGGAATGTCGAAACCATAATAAAGTCGCTAACCTTAAAACACTACTTAGAGTAATTTTACATATTGTAATAACTCATTGCACATTCTATATAAAATGAGTAGTTTGTATGTCAAAAATTTAGAAAAAAAAATTCTGCGATAGGCATTGAAAATTCATGAGACTAACCTCCCCGTGTCACCATATCCTAAAGATTTTATGGGTTTGAAGTGTTTCAAACCTATTTGCTCACCCGCTTCCAAAATCTGGAACATAAAGTACGTAGTTGTTAATAAAAGTAAATTTTAGGGCATTAGTCTTCACCTATTAGTATGTTGTACTTTCTTGGTCCATTAATCAGGGTTAGTTTGAATATTCCCACAACTTTATACAGATCTTAATTTTATAAATCGGCCATAATTTTTGGCATTCCTACTTCTACCAGAATAAGGTGTTTTCTTTGTTGAAGTTATTTCTTTCCAAAAGAATTTTATTAAAAAGATTCATGGTAAACATAGAAAGTAATGTAAATTTCTTGTAATAATATTTTTTTGTTATTATGAACTTAATTGTACAAGCCATAGAAGCATAAAATGATAAAAAATCAGGAGCAATTGTGAATCTGGTTGAAGGTCAAATTTTTGTAGACAGAAGTTGCAGATTGTGGAAAAAGTGACAGGAAGTTTTTTTGACAATTTTCAGTTGACTATCATTCAGATTGAAAAATAGCAAGTTTTACAGATATTTTGGTGAGCTTGACCAATATTGACCTTTTTTCACAATTTTTCTGATTTTCTGGAAAACCTCAACCCTATCTCTTTTATTTTTATTTTTTGCAATTTTTGCCATCTTCCTGATTTTTATTTTTTTTAATCTTAAACCAGTTTTTTCTTTCTAAAATCACAAATTTGAAAAAATCTTTTATCTTTTTGTTTGCTGAATTATTCCTAAGAACTATTTTTGCTACAATGATACGAGCAATTGCAGCTTCTCTACTATTGTTGTATATCCTATGATAAGTTGAAAAAATATGTACTATTTCTTGAGATGCTGAGTTCTTACAATTTCATGGATAAAAATTGCTTTGGGAATGCATATGGTAGTTGTTTAGGTATCCACATCCTTGCTTTTTATTAATCATTGGCACCAAAATATCATAAAGCATTATCCATCATCAACATTCTTATTTTCAAAAGAGAATGAGGAGGAAGGATGGTGAACCTTCTATCTCTTTGGCCTTTCAACTTAATTTAATCTAGCATCACTAATGTTCCAATGTATCTACTTTTATTGTAAGTCGTATTGGCATATGTGTCTTATCTTGCTGTTTGATTCTAATTTTGATATAGGTATCATACTTTAAAAATGATGTTTTGAATTGACACCAAAATATTTAATGGTTTTTAGGATACATTTACCATGATTTCATATTTGAAGCTATAGTTGCATTTTATTTTCACTATTTTCACTATATATATATAATCCCCTTCCTAATGATCGCTCCAGATGGACTTATTAGCATATTTAATTCCTATAGGCTATAGTATGAATAAGGGAATTGGTTTATTTAATTATCTAATGTTACCTGGCAGGAAAAAGTACAATTATAAGGTAATGTTAAAGAATTAATTAAAGGTGTTATAAAGTGACTTTGGGAAATATTTAAAAAGTAACTTTATAAAGTCATTTTATTTATTTTAATTAGTGGGAAAAAGGAAAGTGATATAAAAGGTGGAATTGGGGCTCATTTGTACTACACTTGCTTATTTTCTCTAATTCACATTTTGAGGAGCTTTTTGGAGTTCTTGGCTTTGGGGAACAAAAACCCTATGGCGACTAGTTTTGGGGGTGAAATGATTCCACCCTATCTGGTTTGAGGGGAAGATCATTCAGGTCTTTCAGTTGTGCGATACTGCTCAAGTTTGTGGGTCTCCATTGGAGACAAACTTTGAGATAATGATAATATCCTTTGCATTTAGAGTTGTGGTATTAATAGTTCGTCGCTCTATTTGGGAGTGAATATGGGTGTTGATTTTCATTCACAGATTTAGGCGTGAGTCTTGGAAGGAGTTTATGGTGTTGGTCATGGGATTCATAGACAATCATATTTTTGAGTTTGCATTGCATGCTATAGAGTTTGGTGTGAGACTGAAGGTTATGCATTTATCTGACTTGGGCGAGAGGATTGGTATCAAAAATTGTTGCATTTTCTTAGCTAGGAATGAGGTATTTCTGTGTTTGTGACTACTATTCTACTTTGTTGTTGCCTCCATTCTGCATTACACAGTTACCATATCAATTGGCGTGATTTTTTGGAAGCTGGTCGCTAGGAAAAGGACTGAACACAATAGTTCTGGGAGGTCGCTATTATCACAAAAGTCATTTACAAAAGTTGTGGTCCATGTAAATAATGATGCCTTCCTTTCCTATCAGCAACAGTCCCTATTTTAGACACCTATTGTTGTTGCAACCTGAGGGTCGGTTTGGCGTGAGGAGTGCAGCTAAATGTGTGTTTCATTGTTGTTGTTGGGCATGATAGGTTGCTAGGCATGATAGATTGCTAGGTGTGGTATTGTGCTAAGATCGACCTACATCAAGTTTCCCTAAATGGTATTTCTATGTTGACTATTCTATGTATTTCTGAGAATAAATATTGCTGCCCTTATTGTATTTCAAACATATGTACTAGGACTTTTCCCTAACTACTGCAAATCTATTGAATGACTACAATCTGAAACCTATTATGTGATGAAAACTATGTATTGAAGTTGTTATCATGATTGCAAACTTCCATATGAGGCTACCATATGTCTATCAGAATGTCTCCACTCATGGCTCTTTATGGGTATGAGGCTCCTAGCTTTGTTGATTTGTTGCTTGGTGATAGCAAAGCCCCTCAAGCGAGGGATATGTTGCAGCAGAGACAAAACATTTTGAAGTCATTGAAAAAAATATCCATCTTGTACAGAATCAGTAGAAGCAATACTACTGATAACAGCCTTACAAAGTGAAGCAATCTACAAATTACTATGAGTATTAGATGTCCAATTCACTCCAAAATGATAAGAGATAATCACCACAATTAAGCAAGCTAATCTACTATGAAAAACAAGCCAAAATAGAAGCTTATTACCAATCTGATATGAAGTCGCAGCACTCAAAAAACTCAAACCAGCAAGCTCAAATCACACCAAAATGCTCCCAACTCTACCAATACTCCTCTAAATGGCATGAAACAAAGTGAAAATGAAGCATAGGAGTTGGGTGCCCAAATCCAAAACATGAAACTGCAGCAAGCAACCTCTGATATTTTATGCACGCATTCTGAAGCACTACAGGAAAGGTACGGCCTCCTCGCCTAGGGCGACCAGCTCTAGTAAATTCGAAACTTCACCAAAAATTATGAAACTTTCAGCAATGAGGTGCCTAAGGTAGCTGAAAACATATAACCAATACCCAAAACAAGCAAAAAATCACTCAATGAACTACAAGCCAAAACGTGCTCCAGCTAGCACCAAACCAGCAACATTAAAAACTTGAGAAATCACACCAAAACTCATAAAACACCAAAGGTAATCATCTTCAATATGCTCAATCTGCTCTTCAGTGTAAAGAATAGTCTCAAACTTAGCTAGGTGTTATCCTGCAAGTATGAAACTAAGGGCGCTAGGAGGTATGCATTCCTCAAAGCAAGGGTCTGTAGAAATTTTGGCAGCACTTTATTATATTTTCAATGGATCCCCTCAAATGAAGCCCAACAATCTTATTTATAACTTTCTCCTCAAATTCAAAACCATTTTCAATCCAATTAGAGCGCCCAAGATGAAATTCATTTTAGACTTGAGTTTGCATTTGAATTTCATGAAGCTAGGCATCCAATACACATGAAGGTTATATCTTAATAAAATGCAACTATCATAAGTTAGGCATCCAAAACTCTTTAAGTGAAATAACCTTATAAAATGCAATTATTTTCTCCAAGCTAGGCATCCAAATTTTCCTTAGCAATATTTCACTTAAAAAACATTTACACTCACCAAATGAAGCACCCAACTCAAGCACTGACTTTCCAAAACGAACTCCAAGAGTGTTGGAGACCAAACTGCCCTACCAGATATAGCCTCTACACTAAACTACTGAACCCCTGCCAGAAATAACACTGCTAAAAATAACACTTACTATAAATAGCATACTGCTAAAAATAGCAACTTAAAATGCATTTTAACCACAAACTGAGCAGCCATCATAACTTACTAAAAATAGTAAGTCTGTAAAAGTTGTCTAATGCAGATGCATATCATACCACTATGAAGCTCTCTGAAAACCCAGAAAGAATCGAGAAACTCAACTGCAAAATTCCAACATGCAAACCCTTGAATCCACAAAAGAATCCTCCAAGTAGCTGTAAACCCTAATTTCCACTTTCGACTAGCCTATGGTGTAATGTTCCCTTCTCAGTAGTGAGTAGTGCAGTGGCCTGTCAACCTATTCCAGAAGCCTGTAGGATCGTCGGAGGTAAAATTAGGGTTTTTGGTTGTTTGGAGGTTTTTAGCATTTTTGGGGGTTTGCATATTGGAGTCTTGGAATTTGGTTTGCGGATTCTTTCTGGGTTTTCAAAGAGCTTCGAAGTGATATGACATGCAAATGCAGTGAGCAACTTTTCTAAATTTACTATTTTTAGTAAGTTCTATTTTTGGAAGTGTTTCGGTTGGCAGTAATCCAGTGTGTTTTTCACTTCAAGCAAAGCAGTTGAGTATTTGTGATTTTGGCTTTTGAGGTGCATTTTTAAAGAGATGGATTATTTTAAAGTCATTAACGTTTTAATTTCATATTGGCCCCTTGGCCTAACATTATGACTTTAAGTTGTTTTAAAATGTGGCCTTGGAGGGTGGATGCCTCATGATGAGGAAATTAAATATTTTTATAATGTTTATTGAGGCCCCTTGCTTTGGACGCCTAGGAGGTGAATGAAGTTTGTTTTAAAAATTAAAATATTCCAATGAGGCTTGGGTGTCCCCTTTTGGAGGGAAATTATGGAAGCTGAAGAGTCGCCTCAACATCTATTTAAGCAGGCCTTTGCTCATTCATTCATCATCCATTGTCTATCATATTGAATCGTTGCCGAAATGATTTCAAGCTTATGGCTTCAAGGAATGCATACCTCCTAGCAAGGATTCAGTTTCGTGTTTGAAATATAACACCTAGTTGGATATGAAACTGCTTCTCATTCAAAGATAGCAAATTGAGCATCATTGTTGGTTATTTTGATGATTTTATCAGTTTTGTGTTTGCTGGTTTGGACATGGCTGAAGCATGTTTTCAATTACATATCATTGTGTGATTTTCATTTCATTGTGGGTATTTGTTCAATCCATCTCTATGCTTTAGGCGACCCTTCTTGCAAATTCTCAAATTTTATTGTGAAGTATTCATTTTCTTAGAGAGGTCACCCTTCCTCCTTGGGTCGTACCTTCTCTCAAGTTTGGCATTGGGATTTGAGCCCTTCATTTGATGGTTGTTTTGCATTGTTTATCTTATACGTGCTGGTCGCCTTGCCCCTAGGGGGTGTTTGCTTCAATTTGGAGAGCTTTGAAAGTGTTTTGTGAAGTGAAATAAGCATTTTGGTAGTATAGTTGATTGCTGGTCTGAGTTAATAGTTTGTTGGTCTCTTATATCAGACCTGATTATTATCGTTTCATGCTATATCTCCTTGGTGTTTCTATTCACATTTGTAATTGGAGATATAGCGTAATCATTGTATTGAATTGGAGGAAGATTCTATTGAAAAATCATTGTAATAAGCACATTGTAATTGCTGGTTTTAGTAGTACTGAATCAACCTCTTTACTTTCAGTATCTTTCTTTTAGTTTTACTACTCCAGTTGAATAAGTGGTTGAGTATTTCAATTTTGAATAATTGTAATAATTTCCCCCCACTGAATAAGTGGTAGTGCAGAATTCATGGCCGGTTCACTGCCTACTCTTTCATTTCCAGCATTGTAATTCAGTTCAGTTTATTGCTAACGATCCCCAACACCATATGCTATCACCTCACCTTCATTGGGATCTTGGTGAACATTCTTGGTGAGGGTTACTTTCCAAGCTGATTATCTTTGGAGCTAACACTAATCATTGGTGTTTGTGCTAGACTTGTTTTGATAATTATCAAAAAAAAACTAAGGGGAATATTTCAATGGTATCAGAGCCCAAGATCCTGCCATCCTATGACAATCAGAGTTCAGTTGTCAGATGAGTGACAGAGAAGTCAGATACTACACCAGAGGGCAAGCAAAAACTCAATATCAGAGTCCACCAGTTCCAGAGGCAAAGACACTTTCAGAGGCTTTGAGAGATATTGGTAAAGCAGTTGAAACCATGTTAGAAGGTGGAAGACTATCCATGGAGGAAAGAGAATCTAGAGCGGAGAACTTTAATAATATGTTGGCTATGATGATGTCGCACTTGTTAGAAAAATTGGATCAACAAGCGTCTCAAAACCAGCCCCAAACTCAACACAATCATATTGGAGAAAACAGCGGTGTCAATGGTAACAATGGTTCAGAGACAAATGGAAGAGATAGAATGATTGGCCAACATGTTGCAATCACTAGAGGATCAGTCTCTAGACCTCTTTTTCCTACCTTTACTCAAAAGGAGGAACCACAAGCGGAGATTCGAGCACCCTTGATGGATGTGCAAGACAAGCCTACATGGAGTATGTCACTTTACCCGCCAATCTCAGAGACCAATGGACCTTTCATCAATTCATGAACCAAAGAAGTAGAAGGAGTGGCGGAAGAGTTGAATACCATGCTCCTGTGGGTCCCAGAACAGATTATCATCAGGCTCTTGGAAAGGTGACCTTGGCCCATTTTGATGGGAGTGATAAGTGTACAGCAAGGTTGTGGGTGCAAAAGCTAGATAACTACCTTTCATTGAGACCGACGCCTAAAGAGGATGCTATTAAATTCGCCACCTTGCACTTGAAGGGAGCTGCTCACGAATGGTGGTACCATGGTTTGGTCACTCTTGGCCGTAACCTCATTCAAACCTATGAAGAATTCACTAATAGATTGATAGAAAGATTTGATACCAAGGATCCAGAAGTAAGATTTCGTGAATTGGCACAACTAAAGCAACATGGTTCACTTGAAGCATATGTTGCTGATTTCCAAAGGTTGTCAATAATGTTGCCCAACATTACTGAAAGGAGGCTTGTAGTATTGTTTACTGAAGGATTGATGGAGCCATTGAAGGGTTGGTTCAAAGCCTTTGATCCACCAACTCTAGATGAAGCAACCAAGAAGTCAAGGAGCATGGAGTTGGTTGAACTAAAGCCAAAATTTCAGTCCAAATCCTTTAGTCATAAGAAGGATAAGAAACATTCATTTAGTCAGCCCAAGAAGTTTCCACAGAAGATGTTAGAAGAGCTCCAAGAGCAGTTAAGAAAAGATGGAGTTTGCTATACTTGTCATGAGCCTTAGTCTAAGGGTCACAAATGCTATGGAAAAGGAAAATCACTTAGCACATCACATGGAAGCACATTTTGATGCCGAATCAAAAATATGATATGTTTGATCAGCAGTATGAATCAGCAAGTAGTGAAGGAGAAGAAGCTCTAGAAGACCAACCAAAAGTCATTGGAGGAGGGAGTGTTTTGGCACAACTCTCAAGCTTTCAAAAAAAATGAGTCTTTTCGAGTTCATGGGGTGATTGGTTCACAGTGGATTGTTGCTCTCATTGATACTGGAGCAACTCACAACTTCTTAGATGAAGGCTTGGTGGCAAAGAGAGGTTCAAAGACAGAAGAGTTTGATGGTTTCAAGGTGATGGTGACCTATGGCTTCACAATGTCTTGCACTAGGAAGATTCCCAACCTCTCCATGCAATTGGGAAACTATGAAGTGAAGAATGATTTTTATGTTGTTGGCATTGGTGATACCGATATTGTGTTGGGAATACAGTGGCTGCGATCTCTTGGAGATATCTCATTGAACTTGCAAACAATGGAATTGAAGTTCCAATATGATGGTAAGAGGGTAGTGTTGAGAGGGATGTCAAATGGAGGCTCTCGTATAGTGTCTTCCAAGAGAATGGAAAGGCTAATCCGCCATGATCAAGTTGAGTGGGCAGCGGAATGTTTGATTTTACCAGCTGATCCATTGGAGGATAAAAGGCACTATCATCTGGATATTCAAGCTTTGATTACTAAGAAGAGCAAATTCTTTGGGATTATTCCACCTGGGAGACCTCCTAAAAGAGGTTGTGAGCATGTGATAGAGCTCGAAGGAGCAAAACTGATTATTACAACTCCATACTACTATCCAAAGAAGCAAAACGATGAGATTGAGAAGGCCATCAAAGAGCTCTTGGAGATGGGCCACATTCTCCCAAGTAAGAGCCCCTTCGCTTCAATAGTGGTGCTGTTCAAAAAGAAAGATGGTACAATGTGCATGTGTGTGGATTACCGTGCATTGAATCAGAAGACCATTAAGAACCGATATCCTATCCCTAGGATAGACGAGCTTGTTGATGAGCTCCATGGGGCCATGTACTTTTCAAAGATTGATCTCAGATTAGGCTATCACCAGATAAGGATGAGGGAGGTGGATATTGAGAAGACTTCCTTTAGATGTCATTTTGGGCATTTTGAATTCCTTGTCATGCCATTCAATTTGAAAAATGCTCCTGCAACTTTTCAGTCTTGTATGAACAAGATCTTTAGGCAATAGTTGAGGAAGTTTGTGCTCATCTTCTTCAACGATATCCTCATCTACAACAAGTCATGGGAAGAGCATCTCAAGCACTTGGAGGAAATGCTCAGTATTTTGGAGGCAGAATGCTTGTTTGCAAAAGAATCAAAATGTGAGTTTGGGATGACGGAGTTGCTTTATCTTGGACACATTAATAGCTCTAAGGGTGTCAAAGTTGATCTAGAGAAGATTAAAGCCATCCTTGATTGGCCACCTCCAAAAAACATGTCACATTTGAAGGGATTTTTGGGGTTGAGTGGATTTTACAAAAGGTTTGTGAAGGGGTATTCTCAAATGGCATCCCCCCTCACTAATCTTAAAAAGAAAGGAGCTTTCCAATAGACGGATAAAGCACAAGGATTATTTTATAAATTCAAGCACATTATGAGCTCATGTCCAGTGTTGGCTCTACCTAATTTCTCTAAGCCTTCTGAATTGCAGTGTGATGCTCCAAGAAAAGGAGTTGGAGTTGTTCCCATGCAAGAAAAAAATCCTATTGCCTTTGAGAGCAAAAAATTGAGAGGAGTTGAAAGAACTTATTCAATTTATGATAAAGAGATGCTTGCAATCATGCACGCATTGGAAAAGTTCAGACAGTACTTGGTGGGAAGCAAGTTCGTGGTGAAGGCTGATCATAACAGTCTTAAGCACTTCATGCATCAGAAGGATTTAAATGAAAGGTAGTAGAAGTGGGTGAGTAAGCTCCAAGCTTACAAATTTCACATTGAGTATGTCAAAGGAAAGAACAACATAGTGGAGGATGTTCTATCTAGAAGGTCTCATCTAAATTCATTATGTCAGCTTACTACAGATTGGAGGGAGTTAATTGCTGCTGATTATGCAAAAAATCAGTTTGCAACCAGCATTGTAGAAGGTCATTTGCAAGATGAAAGATATCAGCTGGTTGATGGTTTGATCCTCTATAAAGGTAGAATCTTCTTAGTGCCTGAATCTAAGCTTAAGAAGAAGGTTATACAGTCTTTTCATGACATTCCCCTTGCTAGTCATCAAGGGTATTTCAAGACTTACAAGCAGATCCGTGAAAGGTTTTCATGGAAAGGGATGAAGGATGAAGTCTTGTGCTACATAAGGGAGTGTCCTACTTGTCAGATAAACAAGAACGAGCATTCTTTTCCAGCTGGTTTGTTGTAGCCCCTTCCCATTCACTGGGTTGCCAAAGGTACCAAGGAGAGATTGCATTTATGTTGTGGTAGATAGATTGACTAAGTTTTCTCACTTCTTTGCTATTACAAGTTCATTTACAGCAACTCAAGTAGCTGAGTTGTTCTCTAGAGAAGTGTTTTGTTTGCATGGATTGCCTAGAAATATTGTCAGTGATAGGGACAACAAGTTCCTAAGTGCTTTTTTCCAGGAAATTTTTAGATTAAGTGGTACAGTGCTCACTCTAAGCACTAGTTATAACCCACAAACGGATAGTCAATCGAAGATTGTGAACAAATGGTTGGAAGGCTACCTTAGAAATTATGTTTTAGGGCAGCAAAGAGCTTGGGTAAAATGGCTTCACTTGAGGGAGTATTGTTATAACTCTTCCTATCACATGTCAATTAAGATGTCTCCATTCATGGCTCCCTATGGGTATGAAGTTCCTAACTTTGTAGATTTGGTGTTTGGTGATAATAGAGCTCCACAAGCGAAGGATATGTTGCAGAAAAGCCAAGACATTCTGAAATCGTTGAAGGATAATCTTCACCAAGCTCAGAATCAGCAGAACTTATATGCTGACCAGCAGCATGTTGAGCATTCATTTGAAGTGGAAGATATGGTTTATTTGAGGCTCCAACCCTACAAACAATCTTCTCTCAACAAGAGTGGTGAAGAAAAGCTCAAGCCATGTTTCTATGGCCCATTCAGAGTCATCAAAAGGATTGGTGAAGTGGCGTATGAGTTGGAGCTTCCAGCTAGTAGCAAGGTGCACAATGTTTTCCATGTGTCATGCCTCAAGAAGGCGCTTGGGCACAATGTGGTTGCTACTTCAAAGTTGCCTCCATTGGACGAAGAAGGACAGTTGGTGTTGATTCCAGAGGATATCATTGATACTAGGGAGTGCTCTTTGAGGAGAAGAACAATCAAAGAATATTTGGTGAAATGGAGGAACTTGCCAATTGAGGATGCAACGTGGGAAGGTGAACAATTTTGCAGCATCCAGACTTGCAGTTGCTTGAGGACAAGCAATCTCGAGGAGGGTGGATTGTAGTGTCCCCTTCTCAGTAGTGAGCAGTGCAGTGGCCCGTCAACGTATTTCGAAGGCCTGTAGGCTTGTCAGAGGTAAAATTAAGGTTTCAAGTTGTTTGGAAGTTTTTGGCATTTTCGGGGGTTTACATGTTGGAGTCTTGGAATATGGTTTGCAGATTCTTTCTAGGTTTTCAAAGAGCTTCGTAGTGATATGACATGCAAATGCAATGGGCGACTTCTCTAAATTTACTATTTTTAGTAAGTTCTATTTTTGGCAATGTTCCAGTTGGCAATAATCTAATGTGTTTTCCACTTCGAGCAAAGCAGTTGATTATTTGTGGTTTTGGCTTTTGAGGTGCATTTTTGAAGAGATGGATTATTTCAAAGTCATTAACGTTTTAATTTCATATTGGACCCTTGGCCTAACGTTATGACTTTAAGTTGTTTTATAATGTGGCCTTGGAGGGTGGTCCCCTCATGATGAGGAAATTAAATATTTTTATAATGTTTATTGAGGCCCCTTGCTTTGGACGCCTAGGAGAAGGTGAATGAAGTTTGTTTTAAAAATTAAAATATTCCAATGAGGCTTGGGCGTCCCCTTTTGGAGGGAAATTATGGAAGTTGAAGAGTCACCTCAACATCTATTTAAGTAGGCCTTTGCTCACTCATTCATCATCCATTGTCTATCATATCGAATTGCTGTTGAAATGATTTCAGGCTTATGGCTTCAAGGAATGCATACCTCCTAGCAAGGATTTAGTTTCGTGTTTGAAAGATAACACCTAGCTGGATATAAGACTGCTTCTCATTTAGAGATAGCAGATTGAGCATCATTGTTGGAGATTTTGATGATTTTATCAGTTTTGTGTTTGCTGGTTTGGACATGGCTGAAGCACATTTTCAATTGCATATTATTGTGTGATTTTTATTTCATTGTGGGTATTTGTTCAATCCATCTCTATGCTTTAGGAAACCCTTCTTGCAAATTCTCAGATTTTATTGTGAAGTATTTATTTTCTTAGAGAGGTCGCCCTTCCTCTTTGGGTCGTACCTTCTCTCAAGTTTGGTATTGGGATTTGAGCCCTTCATTTGATGGTTGTTTTGCAATGTTTATCTTATACTTTCCAGTTGCCTTGCCTCTAGGGAGTGTTTGCTTCAGTTTGGAAAGCTTTGAAAGTGTTTTGTGAAGAGAAATAAGCATTTTGGTAGTATAGTTGATTGTTGGTCTCTTCTATCAGACTTGATTATTATCGTTTCATGCTATATCTCCTTGGTGTTTCTATTCACATTTGTAATTGGAGATATAGTGTAATCATTATATTGAATTGGAGGCAGATTCTATTGAAAAATCATTGTAATAAGCACATTGTAATTGCTAGTTTTCGTAGTACTGAATCAGCCTCTTTACTTTCAACATCTTTCTTTTAGTTTTGCTACTCCCGCTGAATAAGTGGTTGAGTATTTCAGTTTTGAATAATTGTAATAATTTCCCCCCACTAAATAAGTGGTAGTGTGGAATTCATGGTCAGTTCACTGCCTACTCTTTCATTTTCACCATTGTAATTCAGTTCAGTTTATTGTTAACGATCCCCGACACCATATGCTATAAACCTTGCCTTCATTGGGATCTTAGTGAACATTCTTGGTTAGGGTTACTTTCCAAGCTAATTATCTTTGGAGCTAATGTTAATCATTGGTGTTTGTGCTGGACTTGTTCTCATAAATTTCAAAAAAGAACTAAGGGGAATATTCCATACAGACCTCCGGGATAGCCTAACGGCCAACTGAAAGAATCACTACTAAGAAGGGGACATTACAAGTTTGGCATGAGGAGTGTAGCTAAATGTGTGTGTTTCATTGTTTTTGTTGGGCATGATAGGTTGCTAGGCATGACAAAATGCTAGGTGTGGTATTGTGCTAAGGTCGACCTACATCAAGTTTCCCTAAATGGTATGTCTATGTTGACTGTTCTATGTATTTCTAAGAATAAATACAACTTCCCTAATTGTATTTCAAACATATGTACTAGGGTTTTCCTAATGCGTTATTCATGACCACACCAAAACAGATAAAGTCGAAAACGGCTTCCCTATTCTCTCTTGATCAAAGTATTCCGCATGCTAAGATTGCAAGAAAGTTCATGCGTTCAACTACAAGGTTCCTTTAATGCGAATAGGCTCAGTTTGGCTCGATGTGATTTGCTGGTATTTCAAGGGGACTTACAGAATTGTTCGGCAGTGGAGAAAGGGATTCAAATGCTCGAAAGATTTATCTATGAAGTGCGGGTTTCCTATTCTAACCAGAAAGTACTGAATTGAAAAGGGTGTAGGGCCTAAGAAGTTTTTGTTCTATTCTAAATGCAAGATATGTGGAGCTTCACTTCAATAGACTTCAACCGGATTTCACCTAGCCTCCGTCGGACAGCCTCGGCAAAATCGGTGCAATCTTCAAGGGAAATAGCAAAAGATGTTCAAATGATGACTTAACATGCATACACCATCACAACGACGCATATAAGCACATAAATCACAACTGAAGTTAAACTCAAGGTAATGTCCAGTTGACCACACAAGGCGAACTTATCATCAACAAGCCGCTAGTGGTATGGAATAAAGCGAAGCTATCTTAGTAAAACACCACACACCAAAGTAAGCTACTTGCATGAATTAAGCTACTTGGATACGAAAGGAAGAAGAAACCTTGCTAGCATTTCATGACAAGACGAATTCCATCATCAATGAAAAGATCTATTATCATAAAATGTGTTACACAACAATTTCCTCAAAAGTTTTCAAAGGGAAAACTTTCTTTCTTCTCCAAACTACACTATCAATCTACTTCTAAGCTACTCTAAGTGTCCCTCTACTCTAATTCTACCCTGATCCTCTCTACTGTCTACTTTCTAATGAAATACAAATGAGGGGGACTCCCCCTTTATATAGCTAGCCAAGTCCCAAAAGACGGCTAGGGTTACAATCAATAGAGTGGCCAGAATCGTGCCACCTCAGCCCTAAATAATATTGCCCTAAAAACCGCCACAGAGGAGAGTGGGGTAATAAATGCGCCATAATGTCCACCATCATCCTTCTAGAAGATTCCATTTGTAGACGCGTTCACACTGTTCTCGATCTTCTTTCTTGGCATTGTTCTTTGATTTCTTCCACTTGAGGGTTTTCATCTTCGTCACTTCGAGTTATACTAAGTCTTAACACTTAGCCAATTTCTTGCAACTTTTTCTTCCTTCATGTGAAACTCATCTTCATCGTGCTTCCACTTCCAGACATCGTGCTCAGGCTTCAACGTTCCTCCTGCAAAACAAACAAGGAGAGAAGCATTAGAACACTTCATAATAAAATCTTAACTTTCTTACCGGGATTCTCACGTTCTAATTTCCAAGTGTTCACTTCTTCGCGTTCAAATTCTTCATGCCCTAGCCAAATTTTCAATCCATCCTCTTCAAGGGCGTATCATCCACTTCAACTGCATCTTCAAGAAATTCATTTCACCTGCTGGAGCTCTAACAACCTTGAACTATCCTCACGAAGGATTGAAGCAAATTCACCTAGGCGGTTTCTTTCAAATTCATCGTCTAGAGGATCTTACCTTGAAGACACATTTTCTTCGTTTTTGCCTTAGAAAATTTTCAAATTTCCCTTAGGAAATACATCAACCTGGTGCCCACTTAAAATCTTCATCCCAAAATTCTCGACAAGCCGTGGAAGACCTTAAAATCAACTCCTCATCGATAATCTTCAATACCCAGAAGAAAATTTTCTCCAAAACGCATCGAACCCATGGGTGCACAACGAACGGGTTCATTTTATTTCTCTGAATTTTGAACCTTAGAAAATTATTCTTTCAACAATTTTGTCCTCGTTCTTCGATCCCCTCTGAGAATTTTGCTCTGACTTGAAATTTTTTTTTTTATCAATCTTGTGCAGCTGGCAATCACTGACTTCACCTCTGGCAATTCTATTCGTGCCTCAGGAAAATTCCATCATCTCTCCGGACTTAGGCATTTTTCTAAGGGAGAATATTTTGTGCCTTAGAAATTTTTTGAATCACTTCGAAAATTTTGCCTTAGAAAATTTTATTTGACTCCTCAATCACTCTGCCTGTGGTGGAGAAAATTTTATTTTGCTTCACTTGGAAAATTTTCCTCGCAAGCACAACATATTTTATTTTTCACCTGGCAACTTCCAACGCCTTAGCAATATTTGTCAACAACTTGTATTTTATTTCACTACGCCTAGCATATTTAAATCTCTCCCCTTTGTGCCTTGGGCGCATATTACACTTGCATGAAGGATTTCACTTCCAACGCCTAGGCCACATTAATTTTTAAATTTCATCCCCACACTCTTTATTCACCCTTTTACTTACCTCAACTTGGGCGCATATCACACTTCATGAAGGTTAAAATATTCAATGCCACTCTTAGTCTATCTTGGGCGCATTTTGCATGTGGTGAAGGATGAAACACATTCAAACACTCTTGACTTTTTGACTTTGCATGGGCGCATTTGGGAGAGAGAGAAGAATGAAGCCTTTTCCAACGCCATCTTGTGACCCTTCAACTTCCCTTTCTTGTCTTTACATGCATGCTTTTGGGCGCATTTTGCCATGCTTGAAGGATGAACGCCATTGACCTCTTTGACTCACTTGCATTTTGGGCCCATTTCCACCTATGTGCAGGATGAAACATGTTGACTTGTTGACCTCTTTGGGCGCATTTGCACATGCATGAAGGATGGCGCATTTAGGGGGTGGTGGAGGATATCTTTCATGCCTTAGAAAATTTTTTGCTATCAACCTTGAGCTGGGCGCATTTTGCTATAGGAGCAGGATGATATTCGTTGACCTCTTTGACCTTTTATCACCTTTGGGCGCATTTTGTATAGGCTGCAGGACGAGTTTTATACTTAGAAACTTTTTCAACACGAGAGCTTGAGCTGGGCGCATTTTACCCCTGGTGAAGGACGAGGTCTCAGACTTAGAAAAATTTTCAACTTTTTCCTCTTCAAGTTTGGGCGCATTTTGCCCCTGGAGCAAGATAAAAACTTTGACTTTCTTTGACTTTTCTCACCTTGGGCGCATTTTGCCCTGTGTGAAGGATGAACTTCGTTTTCAAAAATTTTCCACGCCTCTAGCTGAGATGGGCGCATTTTCTTATGCCTACTGGACGAGACTCCAGACTTAGACAAATTTTCATCATCCTTGCCAGCCTACGTGCCCTGCTATTTATAGTAAGTTCTCTGAATTTGCGCCTGTGAAGCTCAGAATGGCCTGAAATTTTGAACGTAGCATCCTCATAACCCTGTTAACCTGTCGGCACTGCCATTTTTAATCACCCTGCTATTTTTAGCATGTTTTAAGGTGTTTACTATAAATCGTAACTTCATGTTTCGATAGCTCGATTAACTCGTCGAGTTAGGGGAATTTGAATTGGCGCTCCTCCTGCATTGACACTGTTGACAACTGGTAGCATGCAGTTACTATTTTAGTATGCTTCAATCGACTTACTATAAATAGTAAGTCCGTTTGACGAAATTTCACCGGCCGGATAACTTGAAGGATCGCGTCGCAATGGTTTACATCGGATTTTGAAGATTTTGACTTTTGATGCCTATTTTTAGGCCCCGAAGCTGGAAACCCTAACTTGCACTGCATGCATATCAAAAGTTCTCCGTTTGTCTTTGTTTCTGTGACACTGCGATCGGCTTGTAATTTTGAACTGCTGGGAGGCGGCTGCCGGGACACACCTGCTAAAAATAGCAAGTTCCTTACTGAGTGAGAATCCTCATTTGCATGCCACACCATCGCGAAGCTCTTGAAAAACCCATCAGGAATCATCTGACATGCAAAAGAAACCCTGACATGCAAACCCTAAAATAGCCGGAGAAATTTGAATTCTGAAAGTGGTCGTCTCGTCTTGCATGTTACATCATCGCGAAGGTCTTGAAAAACCCAGAAGGAATATCCAGACATGCAAAGAAAATCTCTGCATCTGGACCCTGAAATTTGTGCCGGAAGCCGGACTGCTAAAAATAGTAAGTTATCCGTTTTTGCTCAAATTTGGCATGTGAGTAGTCTGATATGCTCTGAATGCTGTGTGACTGTCGGAACCTCAAAAGTGCTGACAAATCGCCTGTAATTGCATACTTACTAAAAATAGTAAGTTCCTCAAAATTTGATAAAAACTTGCTGAGAGCCTGCTTGAAACACACTGACAACAACATTAAGTTCAATTTTCAATTTACTCACTTTACTTGACCTTGAATTGGCCAGAAACGATGAAACCCTAATTTTCAGACTTAGCCAAACTCACGTTTAAACTCAGTGACGGGCTCAATCCCGAAAAGACAGATAGAACGAGAGAGGGACAACAGCAAAAACAAACCAACACAAACGAAAAGTGAAAGCCAAAATTAGGGGGTCCCCATTTGCAATGGGGCGATGTGTGAAAAACGTCACAACATTAGCCCCAACCCGAATAAATGTTCCTGAACATTTCAAAGACAAAGTCCATTCCATACTCAGAACCTTTGGACAATTCTTTCAAATCCTATCAATTGACTGGGGGACATACTTAAAAGGGAAGAGGAATCCTAAATTGGATCAAGGCACCTCATCTTTTGATTACAAGTGTGTGCGTATGCGTTCATTCCAGCTCAAAAGACCATTGAAGTTCCTAGAATCCGTCGTAGCAAGTTATATAAGTATCTTTCTTCAAAAGCATCCTGGACATTGCCTCGCTGCCAGTCAGGCGTCCATAGCCCCGACGAGGTTATCGCTACAATTCTCACGAATATTGCTCCACTGCCGGCCGGGCGTCCATAGCCCCGGTGGAGTTACTCGTATGTTCCCAAAACCAATATTTCATAATATTCTCTTTCATTTTTCATTCTTTCTTTTTTTTTCTCAGATATTCTTTCAGCACATTTTCCTTTTCCTTTTGATTTTCCGTCAATTCCTCAATTGGCTGGCAGGCAATGAAGCCTCCACTGGGTTTGAGAATTGTAGTGGCGTGAAGCAAGACGTAAGATTTTCACTTGCCAAAACCTTTCCCAAGAAACCTCAATGACTTAGAGCAATTAACTATGTGAGTAAAATATAGTAATCGTGAGACTTGGTGTCAAGACACAATGGATGATTCCCTTCCGAGTCAAGTACAAAACCTAACCAAATGATAAGACTTGAAAGAACAACCTCGGATTCTAAAGCACTTCCTGAATAATTATCTAAGAAATGGACCAACATTGTGTTGGGCCCTGGCGAACACAACACCCCCCTTACAAATGGGATCCCCTTTTATTGAAAGCAACAACTAAGCAACAACTAAACTAAGGAAAGTAAAGCAGACCAAGCTAAGCAAAAACAAAAAGGAAAACCTACTCTAATAGGACAACATTTCGAACGGACAAGACTCAAAGGACAAAAATATATACAACTCCTAACATGATTTCTCAGGATGTTCAGTAACAGCGAAGCAGTAGTAATAGTGCGAAGCTTTGCGAACTTATCCTTAAACTCGGAGAAATATTCTTCCACAATACAAATCTCAAACTCAAGCAAAACTTCAGGAAAGATTAGTAACTGTGGCAACTCATCTGGACCATGATCAATCCATAAACAAGTTTTCTTTCCAAAATCTCCATAATCAAAATGATATTCTTTGTAATCAACAGTGGGGAAAGATACAACCTGGTGGTCTTCATTTGATGGCATGAATTCTTGCCTGTCATCCATTGCTTTATCAGGAGGCCGAAGTTGATGGTGAACCATACCACTTGCATTCAGAATGTGTAGATGATCCAAACTGGGAGGAGTGGGGCGGGAAATCAATTCGAAAGAGCACTTGGAAACTTGGGTTACCTCATGCGCTGGCTCCTTTTGGATCTCTAGCAATGGATCAAGCCCCAACCCGAATTGCTTTTCATTTTCCATCTCTTTATCAAGCAGTATTTCATTTGTTTCAATTTCATCAAGCAACTCCTCCATGACTGTGAATAATGGATCAAGTGTTGATGCAAAATGCATTTCATATTTTGTCTCCATCTTGGTAGCCCATTGATCGTCAAACACATCATCTTGCCTTAAGCTGCTTGTCATTTCTTCCATCTTGTCCATGCATGATTGAATTCTTTCATCAAGGAGTATCCCTTCTTGAAGTGTATTAGAATCACTTCCCTCTTCACGTTCTCCTCCTTGAGAGAATGGACATTGAAAATTTCTCACACCATCTATACTTTGAGCTGAGCCCACTCCTGGCACTTGATGGTCTTCAATAGCTTGCAATCTTGTAAATTCACTCTCTTCCATGTGCTGACAGTTGCCTTGGGTGATTCCTCTTCCTTGGATATATTCCATCGCTTCTTTGATCCTTGCTCCAATATCCTCTTGTTCTAACATGATGTAGGAACAATCTACATCTGCTTGCTCCCTAAGCTCGATCACATCATCCTGTTGTGACTCATTCTCCTTGTTGTTGGGTGATGTCGAAGTACATTCTTCATTTGGTGCTAAAAATGTTTGTGTGGCATATTCAATCCATCTTTTGTCTTTGAATAATCCATATGGTAGCACTGGTAATCCGAGGCGACTTCTGGCAAAGTTGATGGCTAGTTCACATGTTGTGCAAGTGAACTCTGGATGAGGTGCGTTGTGAATCCGACACCAACGAGGGAGCAAAACACCTTTCAAGGGATCATTGCCAAGTCCCAACTGATTTTGGATCACAAGTATGAATCTTGCGAAGGCTTCATCCACAACTCCTGGAAGGCTATAATCATCAGGTTCTACATCCAATATTCCTGGCTTGGGGACATCCCAAAAGAAAATTTTCCCTTGGAGAACAAGCTCTATCCTTGAGAGGAATGTTAAGCAACTGATTTCTTCGTGCTGGGAGGTCTCATGAATTCGACATCCTTCCTGGCAAAGCAAACTTAGACAAATTCTTGGGCCACAGCTGTGCATTCAATCTTTCATGAATCCGAGCAATATCTGTAAGACTGTCTTGAGAGCAAGAAATATGCCCATCCATTGAGAAATCTCTTTTTTGATTTTCCATTTTTTGATTTTTTTGAATTTTTCAACTTTTCACTTTTTTTGGATTTTTCGACATAGGAGAGATCTAACATATCTCTGATTTGGAACTTCAAAGTTCATACTGGTTCCTTCCAGCCTCTGGAACAATCCAATGCTCGCCCTCCTTCTAGCGCCAATTCTGTTGATGTGTTTTTCGTGACCGCACCAACGCAGAATAAAGTCGCCAACGGCTTCCCTATTCTCTCTTGATCAAAGTATTCCGCATGCTAAGATTGCAAGAAAGTTCATGCGTTCAACTCCAAGGTTCCTTTAATGCGAATAGGCTCAGTTTGGCTCGATGTGATTTGCTGGTATTTCAAGGGGACTTACAGAATTGTTCGGCAGTGGAGAAAGGGATTCAAATGCTCGAAAGATTTATCTATGAAGTGCGGGTTTCCTATTCTAACCAGAAAGTACTGAATTGAAAGGGTGTAGGGCCTAAGAAGTTTATGTTCTATTCTAAATGCAGGATATGTGGAGCTTCACTTCAATAGACTTCAACCGGATTTCACCTAGCCTCCGTCGGACAGCCTCAGCAAAATCGGTGCAATCTTCAAGGGAAATAGCAAAAGATGTTCAAATTATGACTTAACATGCATACACCATCACAACGACGCATATAAGCACATAAATCACAACCGAAGTTAAACTCAAGGTAATGTCCAGTTGACCACACAAGGCGAACTTATCATCAACAAGCCGCTAGTGGTATGGAATAAAGCGAAGCTATCTTAGTAAAACACCACACACCAAAGTAAGCTACTTGCATGAATTTAAGCTACTTGGATACGAAAGGAAGAAGAAACCTTGCTAGCATTTCATGACAAGACGAATTCCATCATCAATGAAAAGATCTATTATCATAAAATGTGTTACACAACAATTTCCTCAAAAGTTTTCAAAGGGAAAACTTTCTTTCTTCTCCAAACTACACTATCAATCTACTTCTAAGCTACTCTAAGCTGTCCCTCTACTCTAATTCTACCCTGATCCTCTCTACTGTCTACTTTCTAATGAAATACAAATGAGGGGGACTCCCCCTTTATATAGCTAGCCAAGTCCCAAAAGACGGCTAGGGTTACAATCAATAGAGTGGCCAGAATCGTGCCACCTCAGCCCTAAATAATATTGCCCTAAAAACCGCCACAGAGGAGAGGGGGGTAATAAATGCGCCATAATGTCCACCATCATCCTTCTAGAAGATTCCATTTGTAGACGCGTTCACACTGTTCTCGATCTTCTTTCTTGGCGTTGTTCTTTGATTTCTTCCACTTGAGGGTTTTCATCTTCGTCACTTCGAGTTATACTAAGTCTTAACACTTAGCCAATTTCTTGCAACTTTTTCTTCCTTCATGTGAAACTCATCTTCATCGTGCTTCCACTTCCAGACATCGTGCTCAGGCTTCAACGTTCCTCCTGCAAAACAAACAAGGAGAGAAGCATTAGAACACTTCATAATAAAATCTTAACTTTCTTACCGGGATTCTCACGTTCTAATTTCCAAGTGTTCACTTCTTCGCGTTCAAATTCTTCATGCCCTAGCCAAATTTTCAATCCATCCTCTTCAAGGGCGTATCATCCACTTCAACTGCATCTTCAAGAAATTCATTTCACCTGCTGGAGCTCTAACAACCTTGAACTATCCTCACGAAGGATTGAAGCAAATTCACCTAGGCAGTTTCTTTCAAATTCATCGTCTGGAGGATCTTACCTTGAAGACACATTTTCTTCGTTTTTTGCCTTAGAAAATTTTCAAATTTCCCTTAGGAAATACATCAACCTGGTGCCCACTTAAAATCTTCATCCCAAAATTCTCGACAAGCCGTGGAAGACCTTAAAATCAACTCCTCATCGATAATCTTCAATACCCAGAAGAAAATTTTCTCCAAAACGCATCGAACCCATGGGTGCACAACGAACGGGTTCATTTTATTTCTCTGAATTTTGAACCTTAGAAAATTATTCTTTCAACAATTTTGTCCTCGTTCTTCGATCCCCTCTGAGAATTTTGCTCTGACTTGAAATTTTTTTTTTTATCAATCTTGTGCAGCTGGCAATCACTGACTTCACCTCTGGCAATTCTATTCGTGCCTCAGGAAAATTCCATCATCTCTCCGGACTTAGGCATTTTTCTAAGGGAGAATATTTTGTGCCTTAGAAATTTTTTGAATCACTTCGAAAATTTTGCCTTAGAAAATTTTATTTGACTCCTCAATCACTCTGCCTGTGGTGGAGAAAATTTTATTTTGCTTCACTTGGAAAATTTTCCTCGCAAGCACAACATATTTTATTTTTCACCTGGCAACTTCCAACGCCTTAGCAATATTTGTCAACAACTTGTATTTTATTTCACTACGCCTAACATATTTAAATCTCTCCCCTTTGTGCCTTGGGCGCATATTACACTTGCATGAAGGATTTCACTTCCAACGCCTAGGCCACATTAATTTTTAAATTTCATCCCCACACTCTTTATTCACCCTTTTACTTACCTCAACTTGGGCGCATATCACACTTCATGAAGGTTAAAATATTCAATGCCACTCTTGGTCTATCTTGGGCGCATTTTGCATGTGGTGAAGGATGAAACACATTCAAACACTCTTGACTTTTTGACTTTGCATGGGCGCATTTGGGAGAGAGAGAAGAATGAAGCCTTTTCCAACGCCATCTTGTGACCCTTCAACTTCCCTTTCTTGTCTTTACATGCATGCTTTTGGGCGCATTTTGCCATGCTTGAAGGATGAACGCCATTGACCTCTTTGACTCACTTGCATTTTGGGCGCATTTCCACCTATGTGCAGGATGAAACATGTTGACTTGTTGACCTCTTTGGGCGCATTTGCACATGCATGAAGGATGGCGCATTTAGGGGGTGGTGGAGGATATCTTTCATGCCTTAGAAAATTTTTTGCTATCAACCTTGAGCTGGGCGCATTTTGCTATAGGAGCAGGATGATATTCGTTGACCTCTTTGACCTTTTATCACCTTTGGGCGCATTTTGTATAGGCTGCAGGACGAGTTTTATACTTAGAAACTTTTTCAACACGAGAGCTTGAGCTGGGCGCATTTTACCCCTGGTGAAGGACGAGGTCTCAGACTTAGAAAAATTTTCAACTTTTTCCTCTTCAAGTTTGGGCGCATTTTGCCCCTGGAGCAAGATAAAAACTTTGACTTTCTTTGACTTTTCTCACCTTGGGCGCATTTTGCCCTGTGTGAAGGATGAACTTCGTTTTCAAAAATTTTCCACGCCTCTAGCTGAGATGGGCGCATTTTCTTATGCCTGCTGGACGAGACTCCAGACTTAGACAAATTTTCATCATCCTTGCCAGCCTACGTGCCCTGCTATTTATAGTAAGTTCTCTGAATTTGCGCCTGTGAAGCTCGGAATGGCCTGAAATTTTGAACGTAGCATCCTCATAACCCTGTTAACCTGTCGGCACTGCCATTTTTAATCACCCTGCTATTTTTAGCATGTTTCCGGGGGTGGTTTACTATAAATAGTAACTTCATGTTTCTGATAGCTCCAGTGCTCCGATCGAGTTGAAATTTCAATGAGGCGCTCCTCACCACGTGACTCTGGCGACATGGCGCATGCAACTGATTTACTATTTTAGTATGTTCCAATGACTTACTATAAATAGTAAGTGCTCCGTTGACTTGAAATTTCACCAGCAGATAGCTTGAAGGATCTGATCGCGATGGTTTACATCGGTTTTCGAAGATTTTGACTTTTGATGCCTATTTTAGGCTCCGGCCGGAAACCCTAATTAGCATTGCATGCGTATCAAAAGATCTCCGTTTGTCTTTGTTTCTGCGGCACTGCGATCAGCTTGTGATTCTGAACTGCTAAAGCGGCTGCCGGGACATACCTGCTAAAAATAGCAAGTTCCTTACTGAGTGAGAATCCTCATTTGCATGCCACACCATCGCGTGGTCTCAAACCCATCGAGAATCACCCGTCATGCAAAAGAAACCCGACATGCAAACCCTAAAATAGCCGGGAAGAATTTGATTAAAGTGGTCGTCTCGTCTTGCATGTTACATCATCGCGAAGGTCTTGAAAAACCCAGAAGGAATATCCAGACATGCAAAGAAAATCTCTGCATCTGGACCCTGAAATTTGTGCCGGAAGCCGGACTGCTAAAAATAGTAAGTTATCCGTTTTTGCTCAAATTTGGCATGTGAGTAGTCTGATATGCTCTGAATGCTGTGTGACTGTCGGAACCTCAAAAGTGCTGACAAATCGCCTGTAATTGCATACTTACTAAAAATAGTAAGTTCCTCAAAATTTGATAAAAACTTGCTGAGAGCCTGCTTGAAACACACTGACAACAACATTAAGTTCAATTTTCAATTTACTCACTTTACTTGACCTTGAATTGGCCAGAAACGATGAAACCCTAATTTTATACTTGACCAATATTTTGCGTTTAAGCTTGTAGACGGGAACGTCCCCGGAAAGGTAGACAGTAGAAAAGAGAGACAAGGACAAAACAAACGAAAAGTGAAGCCAAAATTAGGGGGTCCCCATTTGCAATGGGGCGATGTGTGAAAAACGTCACAACAGGTTTTTCCCTAACTACTGCAAAGTTATTGAATGACTACAATCTAAAACCTATTATGTGATGAAAACTATGCATTGGATTTGTTATCATGAGTGCAAACTTCCATATTATTGAAAATGTTCAGTTCAACTGTTATGCCATTTTTTTGACAAAATGCAATGTGTCAAATTGAGATATCGTAAAAATATCATTCAAAACTAAGTGGCTTTTTACAGTGCTATCAAATCTAGAATTTGTGCTAGCCTCTGAGGTTGTTTTCACATTTTGGTTTCAGAAATTACAATGGAATCAAAGCTAGAATTCCTCCTAGTCTGTGAAGTTTCTTTCACATTTTGGTTTTAGAAATTGCAGGGCAATATTGGGTTATTTCGGTTGAATGATCCTTTATGAATCTGAAAGAAATGGAATACATAACCTACAAGAGTAGAAGGCATAGAATAGCTGATAACTTATTTGATTTAGAGTTAGAGGAAGAGGAAAATATGGGTGACAAGCATGAACAGCCTGAGGGCAACACTATGTAGATATTAAATGACCTTGCAACAACCAGTGGTAACAACGGTACATGAGGGACTAACAGTAACAATGGTGATAATGGAAACAACAGGAACAATGGTGAGGGAAGTAACACTCATTCCTGCACAAAATTCACACTAGGGCAGCTAGTAAAGTGACTCCTAGACCACTTTTACCTCAATTATTGGGAGGATGGCAGGCTAGAAATCAAGAAGGTGAAGTGTTCACTGATTATTTGAGGGAATATCAATCTCTTGAGGATGAGTTTCATGCAGCTATGATCTTACAGGATTTTTGTGCCATTAAGTATAGGAACAGACCAAGGGATCAGAATAGGGGCCCTCAGAATCAGGGTCTTCAGTGTAAGGTTGGGAAGTTGTCCATTCCTTCATTTGACGACTCAAACAAATGCACTACTAGAGCATGGATTCAAAAGTTGGATACATATTTCCAACTCAACCCTATGTTAGAGACAAAGGCTATCAAATATGCTACTTTGCATTTGGAGGGAGAGACCCATGAGTGGAGGTACCATGGGCTGGTCACTTTGGGACATGCTAGCATTACCTCATACTTGGACTTCACACAAAAGTTGATAGATAGATTTGAGAAGAAAAATAGAGTTTCATTTCAAAGAGTTGGCACAACTTAAGCAGGTTGGGACAGTAGATGCCTACATTTTAGAGTTCCAGAAGCTCTCGGTTATAGTGAGGGATGTGTCGGAGCGTAGGCTGATCATTCTATTCATTGAGGGATTATCCGAGCCACTGCATGGTTGGATTAAGGCCTTCAAACCAGAGTCATTACAAGATGCTATCATTAGGGCACATGACATGGAAAGTTTTGTCTCGAAGAGAAAATTCTCATCTAAACCCTTCATTCCTCGAGAGAACAAAGATAAGAAACCTTTTCAGAAGGAGTGGCCCAGGAAGGATAAGTTGGATGATGAGGATCGTAGAGAGTTGAAGAAGAAGAAGTTATGTTTCAGCAATAAGGAGCCTTGGGAGCCTAGACATAGATGCATGGGAAAAGGTAAGGTACAATATATTGAGGTTATTTTTAATAGTGAGGGTGAAGAGGAGGCAGAACAGGGTTAGGGAAGAGAACATTGTAGTTCAGATGATGAGCAGCCACATGAGGAGATTAAGAGTGGAGCTATTGCTACTTTATCAGGTACCTTTATATTTAATTCTTTCAGAGTTAGGGGAGTATTACAGGGGCAGTGAGTGACAGTTTTGATCAATAGTATACTTGCAGTGAACTTTGAGGGATTTAATGTGATGGTAGCAAATGGGTTCAGCATGAGTTGCACACAAAAGGTTCCTCATTTCGATGTGACATTAGGAAACTACACTGTGATGGATGATTTTTATGTAGTTGACTTGGGTGATACTAACGCCATCTTGGGGATACAATGGCTTCATTTGCTGGGGAAGTACTCTCAGAACTTCCAAACAATGGAGCTAAAATTCAAGGCAGCAGATGGTAAGAAGGTGGTGCTAAGGGGAATGGCCAATGGTTCTCCAAAGATAGTTTCAGCTAAGCGGATGGAGATTATTTTCAGGCATGGGGGTGTAGATTGGGCAGCAAAGTATTTAATTACATCCAAGGAGTCTTCAGATAGTAGCCAACCTTATCATGTGTACATTCAATCACTGCTAGGCAAACATGACAGTTTTTGGAGAGATATGTCCAGGGAGACCTCCTGATAGATATTTTGAGCATACTATTGAGCTAGAGGAGGGAACTAAACCAGTGATAACCACTCCTTATAGGCATCTAAAGAAATTAAAAGACGAGATAAAGAAGGCTATTAAGGAGTTGTTAGATATGGGCCACATTTGAAATAGCTCCAGTCCATTCACTCCTTCAGTGCTCTTAGTGAAGAAGGATGGAATGATGCGTAGGTGTATAGATTATTGGGATTTGAATAAGAATATGATTAAGAACAGGTACCCTATTGTTGATGTGTTTTTCGTGACCGCACCAACGCAGAATAAAGTTGCCAACGGCTTCCCTATTCTCTCTTGATCAAAGTATTCCGCACGCTAAGATTGCAAGAAAGTTCGTGCGTTCAACTCCAAGGTTCTTTCAGTGCGAATAGGCTCAGTTTGGCTCGATGTGATTTGCTAGTATTTCAAGGGGACTTACGGAATTGTTCGGCAGCGGAGAAAGGAATTCAAATGCTCGAAAGATTTGTCTATGGAGCGCGGGTTTCCTATTCTAACCAGAAAGTACTGAATTTAAATGGGGTAGGGTTAAGAGAGTCTAAATCTATTCTAAGGCGTGGGATATGGAGCTCAACTTCAGCAAACTTCTAACCGGACTTCGCTTTGCCTCGCATCGGACAGCTTCCACGGAGTCGGTGCAATCTTCAAGGGAGATGACTAAAGATGTTCAAACCACCACTTGACACGAAGATACCATCACAACGACGCATACCATCATTCAAACTGTGATTGAAGTTAAGTGCATGATATTCCAGTTGACCACACAAGGCGCATTCACCATCAGCAAATACACTAGTGGTATGGATAGACGAAGTTGCTTAGATCAAACACCACATTCCACAATTACTATCTTCTACTTGCATGAAATGAAACTTATTCTACTTTAAGTCACTACTTGAATCAGAAGGACGAAGAAACCTTGCTAGCTACTCACAACAAAGACGAAGTTCACCATCAATGAAAAACTCTTTTATTGAGAGAGTGTTCACAACAATTTCTTACAAAGTTTCCAAGGGGAAAACTTTCCCTCTTCTTCAAACTACACTATCAATCTATACTAAGTTACTCCTAAGCTATCACCTAGTCGTCTCTCTACTCCGACTTCTACTCTAATCTACTGTCTACTTTTGTTACAAATGAGGGGGACTCCCCCTTTATATAGCTAGCCCAGTCCAAAAGAAGGCTAGGGTTACAATCGATAGAGTGGCTAGAATCGTGCCACCTCAGCCCTAACCCTAAAAACTGCCAGAATTGGGAGTGGTACATTAAATGAATCAAAGATTCCCACTCACTCCCAAAAATAGCAAAAGGCAATAAATGCCCACAATCAGTCTTCTAGAAGATTCCGTTTGTAGACGCGTTCACACTGTTCTCGATCTTCCTTCTTGACGTTGTTTTCAACTTCGCTCGAGCCTCCATTCTTTTGAATTTTGAAAATGTTTCCTCTTTGTTACTCGAGCCTCAACACTTAGCCATTTTCTCGCGACTTTCCTCCTTCGAGGTTGAGATGTCATTTTGAATCACTTGCTTCATCACTCTAGATCACCATCGCTCGATCTCGACGTTCCTCCTGCAAGACAAGCAAGGAGAAGAGTATTAGAACACATCATAATATAAACTCAACTTACTTACCAAGTTCCCACGCTCTAATTTTCAAGCGTTCATCGCCTCCCTTAGTCAACTTCATCCTTCAAGATTTTCCAACATCTTGACTTCAACTGTATTCCCCTTTACTTTTCTAGCTGAGGTGTTTGCAATTTTGATCTCATTCATCTCTGGCTCAAGAAAACTATCTTCACGAAGAGCTTGAGCAAATTCACCTAGGCAGCTTACCTCAAATTCATCATTTGGAAAAACTTCATTTTGAAAACACATTTTATTTCCTCTTGCCTTAGAAAATTTTAAAATTTTCCCTTAGGAAAATTCATCATCCTGGTGCCCATCAAAATCTTCACCCTGAAGGCCGAAGCGGAGCATGGAAGACTTTAAAATCAACTCCTCATCGACAATCTTCAATACCCAGAAGAAAATTTCCTTCAGAACGCATTGAACTCATGGGTGCACAACGAACGGGTTCATTTTATTTTTCTAAATTTTGAACCTTAAAAAATTATTTCCCTGTGAAACTTAAATTCGTTCTTTGCATCTGTGAAGATTTCTTGTTGCTCTGACTTGAGAAAAAAAAATTTACCAACCCGTGCAGCTGGCATTCACTGACTTCACCTCTGGCAATTCTGCTAACGCTTCAGGAAAATTCCATCACCTCTCCGGACTTAGGCATTTTTCTAAGGGAGAACATTTTGTGCCTTATAAATTTTTTTTTGAATCACTTAGCATTTTTGAAAAATTTTCCTTTAGAAAATTTTATACATTCTTCAATCCATCTTGCCAGTGGTGAGAAAATTTTTATCCACTTCACCTGCCTCACACTTAATTTATTTTTCATCTGGCAATTTCAACGCCTAGGCATGTATTATTCAACACCTTGCAACATTCTCCACTTAAACATTAGGCGCACTTCATGTAACATGGAGAACGTTCTCAACACCTTAGCAATACTTCAATGCCTTAGCCATTTTAACACCACCACCTCACACATTAGACTTGAAGAGGAAAATCACGCCTTAGCATTTTATTTTCACACTTCACACACCTTAGAATTCTTCTAACACCTTATAACTCCCATCACCCTTGGCGCCTAGCACACATGAAGGAGAAAACCACGCCTAGCACTTTCATTTCACACCTTGGGCGCATATTATACTTGTGGAAGAATAACATTTCTAACGCCTTCCCTATTTTGTCTTCACATGCCCTCTTTTGGGCACATTTTGCCATGCAAGAAGGATAAAGTTTCCCATGCCTATCCTTTTGACTTGTTGACCCTTTTCAAACATGGGCGCATTTTGGCATATGAGGTGGACGAGATTCTTGCACTTGGAAAATATTTTGCATGTCTTGCTTGGAGGTTGGCGCATATTAGCATGCATGAGGGATAAGACTTGTAACGCCCCTAATAGGTGCCCCTTTGACTTCCTCTTTTTGTCTTTACATGGCCCATTTTGGGCGCATTTTACCCCTTATGCAGGATGAAAACATTTGACCTTTTTGACCTTTTCTCTCCTTGGGCACATTTTGCCAGTGGAGGAGGATAAGAATTTCATACTTAGCAATTTTTATTCCACTACCTTGAGCTGGGCGCATTTAGGCTAGGGAGCAGGATAAAACTTGTTGACTGCTTTGACCTTCCTCATTTTAGGCGCATTTTACCCCCTGAAGAGGATGGGCGCATTTTAGCCTTGATGCTGGATGAACATGGTTGACTAGCTTTGACCCTTTTGCTTGTTGGGCGCATTTAGCATAGGTAGGTGGATTTTATACTTAGGAATTTTTTTTGTGCTTGAACATCTTTGCTTCTTCATCAAGCAGGGCGCATTTTTCTATGTGTGAGGGATAAAACACTTTGACTTCCTTTTGACTTTTTGCACCTTGGGCGCATTTTGCCTCTGATGAAGGATGAACTTCAAACTTAGAATTTTTTTATGCCCCCTCATTAACTGGGCGCATTTTGCCAGGTCAACTGGATGAAGTTCCAGACTTAGAACTTTTTCATCGTTTTTCGCCAGTATTTCATGCCCTGCTATTTATAGTAAGCCCTCTCAATTTTGCACCTCTGAAGCTCGGAACGGCTTGAAAATTTGCACACTGCATCCTCATAACCTCGTTGTTCTGTCGACACTGCCATTTTTAGTCACCCTGCTATTTTTAGCCTATTTCTAAAGGTGGTATACTATAAATAGTAACCCCATGTTTCTGATAGCTCCATTGCTCCGATCGAGTTGAAATTTTAATGAGGCGCTCCTCACCACGTGACCTTACTGTCGACACTGATGCATGCGCCTAATTTACTATTTTTAGCCAGTTTCCAAATTGACTTACTATAAATAGTAAGTGCTCCGTTTGACTTGAAATTTTACCAGCAGAAAGCCTGAAGGACGCTGATCGCGGTGGTTTACACCGGTTTTCGAAAATTATGACTTTTTATGCCTCTTTTTGGGTCCCGAAATTTGAAACCCTAATTCGCTCTGCATGCGTATCAAATGATCTCTGTTCGTCTTCGTTTTTGTGGCACTGCAATCAGCTCGTGATTCTGGATTGCTGGGAAGTGGCTGCCGGGACACACCTGCTAAAAATAGCAAGTTCTTTACTGAGTGAGTATCTTCATTTGCATGTCACACCATCGCGAAGCTCTCGAAAAACCCATCAGGAATCATCCGACATGCAAAAGAAACTCCGACATGCAAACCCTAAAAATAGCCCTGGAAGACTGAATTCTGAAAGTTGTCGTCTCGGCTTGCATGTTACATCACTGCGAAGGTCTTGAAAAACCCAAAAGGAATATGCCAACATGCAAAGACAAACTCTGCATCTGAACCCTGAAATTTGCCCCGGAAGCTGGACTGCTAAAAATAGTAAGTTGTCTGTTTTCGCTCAAATTTTGCATACGAGTAGCCTGATGCACTCTGAATGTTGTGTGACTGTCGAAATCTCAAAAAATGCTGACGAATTGCCTGTAATTGTACACTTACTAAAAATAGTAAGTACCTCAAAATCTGATTAAAATCTGCTGAGAGCCTGCTGGCAGCACATTGACAACAATGTTAAGCTCAATTTTCAATTTATTGACTTTGTTCGACCTTGGACTGACCAGGAAAGATGGAACCCTAATTTTCAGACTGGGTCAGTTTCATGCTTAAACTCACTGACGGGCACGACCCCTCGAAAGGCGGACATCAGAAAAGAGAGACAATGACAAAACAAACGAAAAGCAAAGCCAAAATTAGGGGGGTCCCCATTTGCAATGGGGCGATGTGTGAAAAAAAGGTCACAACACCTATCCACAAGATCGATGAGTTGCTACATGAATTTGAAATATCCTACCCCTGATAGGATATTTGCTAATTGTTCTCTGCTTTTTATGTTTGTTTTTGGTTTTGTAGTTTTTTAAAAATATTTGCCAAGAAATGCATAAAATTGCAAATGAAGGAAAATACTAAAGAAAATACTTTAAACTTATCAAATCAGATTTATCATTGCTTTGAACTTACAATGAAAGCATACCTAGATGACAACTTCTGATCTTGAAAACTCTGTAAACCCTAAAGGGTGATCTCCAAGAAACTGATAAAGCCTTGTGATAACCTCTGAATAAGATTATCTCTCAGAATTCCCTTGGGTGATCTTCCACACTTATAGACATTGTTCTCTTTGAGGGGTTTCGACCTCAAGAAAGCTTGAATCTTCAAACTACCAGCAAACCCTTGCTGAAGCTCTTCTCCAAATTTCTCCAAACAAGAATAATAATCCAGAATACATAAAATGAACTTCAAATTCCCTTTTATAATATTTAATTTGCATTTGAATTTCATCTCATTTAATTTACTTTTATTTCATTTACTTTTCCCTCCTTTTGGTGCACAACTTAATAATATAAAGTATACTTTAATAATCACTTATATCCTTTAAATATAAAGTCCCCTTTTAATATATTTTAATAACATACTTTGAAGCCTTGATTCTTCAATGCAAGCCCTCTATTAAAAAAAAAAGCCAACATGCGAATTCCCTGAATATCTCTCATAAGGGAAGAACTAGGAAGCTCAAATATGAATTAGCACAAATAAGTGGACATGCATTCAAAAGAAGCACTCTCATATATCTGGTTTAGAACACCTCAAAAAATAATATCTAGAAAACATTGTTGTTCATGTTCAGATTGTGGAAAATTTCAACACTTTTTAATACAATACTTTTAGTCTTTTTGTATCAAATAATAATAAAAATAAATGTAAGGTCACGGAATTTATAGTCATATAATTATATTAATAGCAAGTAAAATACTTCCTATGGTAACTTTTGCACTGTCATCCTTCCATATTATTGTTTAGGCTTGTATATTGAGTTAGGATTTATCACTTTTACTGCTGTCGGATCCACCAGTAATGGGATTATACATATGCATTTCTATGACTGAATTTTCATTCCTATAAATGTACACATCAAGGTGAGCGCTGTCATAATCACTACCTCATCATAAATCATTGGAATGAACTTCCAAGATCACAAATATACCACAGGTTTCTTTTGCTGCAGCTATCTAACTATGACTATGACATTTAAATAGGGCACCTTTAGGGTAGAGAGATCTAGGAAGGACAAAGTACTAAGTCAAGCATTATATGACAGAAAGATTCAATGCATGCCCAAAATTATGTTTAACCTTTGAATCCCTTAGAATGGTTTTTTGAATATCCTCAGGGAAGGAGAATTAAGCAGCCCAAACACTTACCTTTCCCAATCTTTCACTTCTTGTTCTGTGACATTTTGGTTGCTAATGTGGAGGGCCATTGGAAGTATTTACTGTTTTTCTTATAATTTCCAAAGCTCAGATCACCCATGTATTGTATTACTGGAATGGTAGATTTAATTTTATTCTCTCAAAAGTTTGTTCAATTAGAATTTAGAAATGAAACTTCTTTTCTGCTTGTGGAAATCCCTATTAAGTGTAATATATATATATATATATATATATATATATATACATCTATCACATGAAGGACAACAAAACGACTCTAATACTTGAGTTACAAACAATTAATGTTAATGATTCAGTTTAGGTACCACCTTCTATGTTTTTTTCCTTTTTGTTTCTTTTTTTTTCAAATCAACTGTTCAATCATCTGCATTTTAGTTTTCAGATCATAATGATAATATAAACTAAATACAATACAGATGAAAATAAATACCTTTTGGATTGCTTTCCAAGAAGAATTACTTTTCATGTGAGGCTTAGGAAACACTTGTTTGGAATGATTTATCCATAGATCCTCTGGTTTCTACACATTTTCATTCAACAAGAATGAATAAAGCCAATGAGACACAACCTTGAAGGAAATGTTTTTCTTAATCTATATGTGAGAAAATTCAAATTATTTTTCAAAGAAACAAAATTGCAAATTCACATATTAGAAATGGAAAATGAAATGAACTTTACCTATAAGTCAACTTGGAAACAATAAGTAGTTTACTTCTCTAGTACTGTTGGATGAAATTGTCATATAAAAGGTATATATCCATGAACCAAAATATTATAAGGAATTTCTTGGATTGAACTTTCGCAAGTCAAAGTTGAGTGCATTACCATGTTGGCATCAGGAAGTTCTCTAACAGCCTCATCAACATTTGCAGCAGTATTTTTTACCTGAAAAGTGAAATGGTCACCCGATAGAACATACAAGAATTTAGTAAGTTTCCTGATTATAAAATAAGGCTTAGAAGCACTGGTATCTGTATAGAAGGTTTTTGTTAGGATTGAATGTTATAAATATTTAGATACTTAGAGAAATTGCTCCAACCATTGGATGAGAATGGAAATTTAAAGAATCTGTCAGGAAGAAACAAAAAATGTGGTAAATTACGCACAAAATCCTCTTAAACTTTGTTCATATTTTTGGAGATTGAGTTTGTCCTAGGAAAATACCTTCCATTTTTTATCGCACAGTATATCTAAGGTTACAATACTTCTTTCCATCCATACACCATTTCTTGAAATATTATGTACTCATTCCATTCTTTGCATAGTTTTAATTTTTATACTTAGTAATCTTTATACATTAATAAAAAATAGAATTACAAGCTATGTAGCATTGAATATAATTTTACAACTTCTGAAAGCCTGTATCCAAATCATCATTTTCAGAGTTTGTGAGTTTTTACCAGACTCGGTCAGAAGCAATACATTTTTCTGCCTCTAATCATCTGACCTGCTGAGTCTGACATAGACCAGCAATTTTTGGAAGATTCACTGTAGGTTCACAATTCAAGGATATGCAAATTGAAAACAAATGTTAAATTTTTAATAATATTTCTAAATATACATTAAAAATACTTTAAAAGATAAAAAAAAAACCTTAAACATTTTTCCTGTTTAGTCTGTGATTTGTTCCACAGCTTCTCTAAGCCATCATTGCTCTGCAGAAAACACTAGCCACAAGCTGACAATATGACTCAATTAGAGAAATTTTTGCTCCATCATTTTGAGAGACTTGTAGTATGTATTCTAGCAAAAGTATACGTAGTTAATTTTTGTTGTCATTGATGTTATTTTGTTTTGGATGGTATTAAATTATCATTTGTTTTTGTTAAATATGCCAACATTAATGAGTTTCAAAATATCAGAGTCTTGCCTATTTTTTTCTCTGATGTTTGAGCCCAAAATGGGTATGCCAAGTCTGGGTTTCACAATTATGATCCATATAGTTTCTTAGTTATAACTAAAGAGTGAAAGACCCTATTACAGAATTGATGACTACACATACCAATCTAATTCCCACATTTTCAACACAGTAAAATCAAATACAAGCAACATGTAGAAATAACGAAGAAGATAGCAATAGACTCTAATATTAATAATAATACATGTAGACACAAGAACGTGCAACATATGAACTTTATAGAATGTCACCCCTTGAAACTAAAATAGTAGAATGCATAGGTTCCAAACTTTGTGAGTTTCAGACTAACATAAAGCCAGATAGCATACCAGTATTGCGCCTTCTTGCTCTGTTTTCTCTGGAATTTTATTTGTAAGGGGTTTCACATGTTGGCTTCCATCTAATTGAACACCAATAAAATATTGTACTTCTCCCTGCAATGTTAACCAAAACAAGGGTAATATGCAGTTTGCTTATATCTTCAAAATAACAAGAGAAAATTTGCCAAACAATATATGTTAAGATTACCTTCTGGTCACGCATAGGCTGCAGATGGAATATATTCCAAAATTTCTTCCCTGTACAAAGTATTCTAGGTAAAAGGTATGATATGAAATTGAAAAATGGTAAATCTGGATTGAGTACCTTATAGTAAACAACATTGCTCAAGTGGAGAAAGAATTCAAAAATAAGTCTATGTGATACAAAATAAGTTGCCAAGAAACAATACAATTCTTCATGCATGTTAGCACAATCAACATAAGGTCCTTGAAGTGGTCAATGCATCAATGCAATAAAATGAAGTGCAAGAGCTCACAATAGGACTCCTATAATGCCCCTTTCCAAATAATCGCTCCAGGAGGACTTATTAGCCTATTTAATTCCTATAGGCTATAGTTGGGAGTCAGGGAATTAATTAATTTAATTGTTTGATATTGCTTGGCAAAAAATACACTCAAAAAGGTAATATTAAATAATTAAATTAAAGTGATGTTATAAAGTGACATTAAGGAAATATTAAAAGATACTTTTAAAAGTTACTTTATAAAAAGGAACTTAATGCTTATTTGAGCAGGAAATATTAAATGATTTTTGAGAAGCATCTTTCGAAAAGGAAATAAAAGTGAAAAGTGAGCTCATTTGTGCATTATGCTTGGATATTATTTTTCTTGGTCTTTTGAGGAGCTTTCACAAGTTTCGAAACCCTAGGACGAAAACCCTACAAGTACACCAGTTTTGGTAGTGCAACTAATCTATCCTAGCTGGTTGGTTGGAGGAATTACACAGATTTCTCACTTGGAGCTTATAGGAGAATTTACGAAATTCGTACAGTCTCTTTCAAAGATGAATTTCGTTATTAGATATTGGTCTTATTTACAAGAGCAAAGTTCAGAATTCATGGTTGCACATTTACAAGGAAAATTAGAGGTTAAAATATTTAATATGGATGTGATAGCTACAGGCATAGTCACTGTACCACACATCCCAGCACTAATGGCTATGTAGTGGATGATATGAATAAAATAAGGGGGGATTATTCCAGCCACACACCCTTATTATATTAATCGCCACCTTTAATGTAAATTATACCACCTTTGAAGGAGTTGCAAGGCCGCAAAAGGGGAGCCGTATAGTCTTAGCAGTCTTTAAAAGGTGACGTGGAGGGGAAGTCTCAATCAAACTTCAGCCATCACCTCTTTTCAAGAGAATTCGATGCTATTTATGCAGCCGTATACCTCCAAAAGGCCACCGTACATATTCATAAGCTTGTTGTACTACTTGTTGGGCACTATATTTGGTGATTGAAAGATTATTTAATATGTGGGAATTAAAAGAAGAATATGAACATGGAAAATCAAGCATTCCATTCAAGTCAAAATATTTTCTTCTATGAATTGATGTACGATTGCTGATATAAATATTTAAAAATATATTTTTAGAGTTAGTATATCAGCCTTTATATTCATTGTAAACAAGACTTGTATTTTACAATTCCTGCACATTTCTATCATTTCATCCTTGCTATTGTGGAAGACATATACTGCAATGCATCACATAAACCATTTAACAAACTTTTGCAATTAAAACCACTTGGAAATAATTCAGATATATCTCAGCACAACAATATGACAATTGTTTGACAAAATGCTTGCATTGTCAAACAAATAAAAACAATTGCAAAATTGTACCAATCAGTGGTGAGGGTCATTACAGTGGTATCAAAGCTAGTGAACTTGCCAACCTGTGCAGATTGGATGGTAAAAACATTTCAAGAATCTGGATAACACGGAATATATCACCTATAGGAGTAGAAGACAGAGAGGAGCTGAAAATATATTTAATTTAGAATCAGAAGAAGACGAAAACATGGCTAACAGAGAAAGAGAGAGGGAAGAACCAAGCACTAGAGACATGTTCAATGACCTTGCAAGGGGACAATGCAACCTACAACAAAGTTTAGCTGAATTGGTAGCCCCTATGACACAACATATGGAAAACATTAATATAACAATGTGTAATGTCCCCTCCTCATCAGTGATCAGCTCAGTTGCTCATTAGCCTATTCTGGAGGCTCGTAAGCTCGTTGAGTTGAAATTAGGGTTTCCTTTGTTGGAGGTTTTGTGGCATTTCTTGGAATTGACTATTTTTAGTAAATTCTATTTTTGGCAGTATCTCAGTTGTCAGCACTTCAGTAAGTCTTTTATAGTTGGAGCAGTTGTTGGTTTTGGTGTTTGGCTTTAAAAAGCAATATTTTGGTGAATTCATTCATTCAAGGCATAAAATTTTATAATTTCAAGTTGACCCCTTGGCCTAGTGCACTAACTTCAAGTTGTGTGTCGACGTAACAACTAGCACCTCTGGAGTAAGAGTTGGTACGGACAGCTATGCACACTACGCAATGAGTGCTCTTCAAATTAGGAGGGGAAGCTCCCTCGTTGTGCTTGACAAAAGTACTTGTAAAGGAAATAAACTAAACTATATCCTGTCTTTTTGTTTCAGCTGTAGAGGTACAAGGCTTTCTCGAAAACTATATACATTGCAGCTGAGTATTTTCTGGTTTTGCAGACTACTAACTACAACTAAACTTAATTACTTAAATTCTATCCAGTTTCCTCAAGAAAAACAGAGCATGAGGAAACCGAGCAAGGTTTGACTATCAGACGATAAACGAGTGTAGATTCTCAACTTGAAGGCAAGGTGGCACATCTATCAGCTCAATCTAAACACGTTTATTGGTAACAACATCACACGATAAACTGAATACGGATTCTCAACTTGAAGGCAAGGTGGCACGACTATCGGCTCAATCCGAATAAGTTTATTGTTCACAACAACACATGATAAGCAAGTGCAGATTCTCTACTTGAAGGCAAGGTGGCACAACTATCATCTCAATTTGAACAAGCTTATTGAACACAAAACAGATTTTATCTAACTAAGGAAAGAATTCACCATTATAATTGCATGAAACCCTATGTGGCATAACAATTCACTATAACAGCAAAAACGCATGAACAGATACAAAAAGAGCAATATTGAGGGCAAGGTAGGCACAGCATATATTTCTCTCTCGTGCAAAAGTTATGTACAAATGAGCAAAGCTCTTATTTATAGACATCGAAAGGTGTAGGGAACCCTAAAATCACCTTGAGTCAACTACAGTCTTGTAATGCATGCAAGATTTATTGCTAAGCCCTAATAAAGGAAACTATACAGTTAACTGGAAAACTACCATCAGTTAACCGAAACATCTAATATAAAAATGGACAATTGTGCAAGCATGCACGTCCTTATTGAAAGCGAGTTAACTGGAATACTATCATCAATTAACGAAAACCCTAAATGAAACTCCAAGTGTGTAAAGCTAATCTCAGAATAGATATGCATGAGACGAGACAACGAGTTAACTTGAGAAAGTAATGCCAAGTTTAACTCCTGCGTGTAATGTCTATCCTGAGAGGTAGGAACCGAAGTCTACTGTCCGTGATCTCGAGCAACCAATCCCTCAACGAGATCATTAACTGAATCACTATCTGGAGCTCTAATACTCTGTCGAAGAATGCTATGCCTGCGCAGCATGTCTTCACCAGCTGTGATCTGGGACTGAAGTTCGCCCCTACTCCTGGTTGCCTCATCAAACAATGCTGACAAGATTGTAAGTTGATTAATCTTACAGCCAATGGTCTCCCCACTGAAAATAGCATGTATGAGTGCCTGGAGCTCTAACTGAACATCAGTAAGCTCAACATAGGCACCACCCTCAATCTAATATCGACACGGTAAGCGAGATACTAAAGTCCTCACAAACCGGAGTGCACTAGTGGCGTGCTCTCTACTCTCAGCCAATTCTAACGCCATAGTCTCCTCTATCTTTGCCTTGAAAACCAATTGTGTTTTCCAAGAGTAGATAGCTTCTCTATCCTCTGCATCTGTGACTGATTCATATGCCATACTCAGGTGAGCAATCATAATCTCATCCCGGGGCCTGTTAATTGCCATTTCTTGTTCCTCATCCTGGAGACGAAGACGGAGCTCTCGTGCATTGTACCGCAACTGATATAACTCTGTGAGCATAGAACGGCCTCTAGCAATGAACTCCTCTTCCCACTCATCCAAACGCTTGCCATATGCAACTAAATGATTAAGTTGCTGTTGTTCAGCTGGAGGCTCAAGCATCAGTGGGAGTGTGTTAATGGCATCTGGCCTGTGAACAAGACCAGAAATGTATTGACGAAGTTGTCTAATTTCAGCCTTGAGGGCTGCCTTATCTTCTCCGTCCTTCAGTATTCTATCTCTAGCACTGTTTGTAGCAACCTGTAGTAGATCAACCTGAGTCTGGCGTGTGCTATGACCAAGGTTAACTATGATAACCTCGAAGTCTTGAGATTCCAACTCAGCCAAGCTCTTCCCCTGTGGAGGTACAACAGTCTTGACTACGATCTCCATATCAGTATTCCTCCCCACGTGAACCATGTTCTTGACCCTCTTGTCTGGCGCATCCTGATAAACTTCATCAAAATCGGAATGATTAAGAACATAGGATGGCTACCTCCTCTTCCTTCCTAGCTGAGCTTCAATCCAAGATTGATCTCGGCTAATACTACTGGAAGGGTCTGTACTAACAACAGGAGGTTGCGACGAAAGTGAATGTGTAGAGGACCCACTGCGAGGTGGAGAGTCTAAATCCAATTCAATGTGAATTGGGACTGGTGACTGCTCTGGAACCGGTGTAGGAACTTGAGGCTGAACCTCAGGCACTGGCGAACTCTGAACTGGCCTCTGAACTGGCTCTGTGACAGGCTGTCTATCAGGCTCTGTGTATGAATTAATAGCAAGCGCCTTGCCCTTTGAATTGTTTGGCGCTTGACCTTTCTTAGGAGGGTTACTCCTTTTCTTCTGTTTGGGTTTTGACGAGGAAGGTAATGAAGGATTCACCACTACTGGCGGCTCTGCTCTAGGCACACTTACCCTCCTGGTCTTCTTGCTGTCGAGGTAAAGTATACTGTTCTGAATAACTCTACTTGACCTCTCCTTCATCGTTGCGTACTCCTTGGCGTACCAATCAACTGCTGGCAACGGTTGTGTATCAACCTGTTCTCTGAAAAACTGAGGAAGGACTTCTCCCTCATCATCTGATAAACCTCCCACATCTTCTGATAAGAAAACAGAAATCTGTGAGAGAGAGAAACGGCCATAGCTGCGTCTGCGAACCTCGAAGTCATCTGCGCAATTTTCCTAGTAATCCTCCATAGAAGGCTCATGAAATATGCTTCCAACAAGGCGAGTTGTATAATGACCTAAAAGATCATAGGCACGTGCCTCAACAAGATACTTGAGATGCTATTTCTCGAGCTCCTGCCCTGCAACTTTGGCATCAACCGCTGTCTTGCACCAATACATTCCAAATTGAACAGGAAAATTGATAGATGGTCTGTGCCTACAGCGTAAAAGACGATGAACATCATGCATCTATCTCAAGAACTCCATAAAGATTGTCTTATTCGAGGGATAACGTGGAAGCATAGCTGGATTTCCTGTAAATCCGTACACTCGGATGTAAGTATATGTCGGGAACTGAATAAACCAATCTGCCCAACTATCCATCGTTGCCCTAGCAACTGCCGAGATATGAACGTGCAACTCCCGGTCTAAATTTCTCACTGTATAAGTCAGGAAAGCCTCATGAACACGCTTGAAGTGACGTTCAGCCTTGGTGAACTCAAGCTGATCATAATACTGATAGACTTTCTGAACACTGAGAATGCCCACGGTGTTTAGTCCTCAGAACTGACCCTGATAAGCGATCAAGTACACGAGATATGAACACATATGAAACTCATGAGAAACTAGGAAACCGGTGATCTGCTTGTGGATAATATCACTGATGAAGGATGCCCAGTCATAATGTTCCTGCCTAGATATGATGCGACCAATAATGTAATACATCCAAGGCTAGAAAACATTAGCATGTGGTTGACCTGAGACACGATTCAGGAGTGTAATTAGAATCGCGTATTCATCCTTGTACTCACCACGACCCACATTGTTTGGCAATCTGTTCTTCGCTTGCTTTAACCATCTTTCTGCCATCTTTTTCTGACATTTGTCCATATCAGCATTGAATGCCTGCTCACACTGCTCCATAGAAACAACAAGATTGTTCGAGTGTTGAAGTATACTGAAACTCCTTTCGATGTCCTCAGGCTTGAGACTGCAAATAACTCGTCCATCAACTGACACTATCTCACGAGTAGTGGAGTTGTAATCCTTGATACAAGACATTACGAACTCAACACAATGAACGGAGATAGGTATGGAAGCGGCCTCCAATAACCCGGACTGCTGAATGTTCTGAATAATCGAGCTTCTAATCTTGACTGGATCTAAGACTGCTTCTGGCAGCACTTTGTGAAGATCTGTCTCAACTGTCTTGAGGAAGTCGTGAGTAAGGACTGATTTGGTCCTATATTCGAGCTGAGTGTACTGCATTCTGGAAAACTCGCCTGTTGACTGTGAACTTGACTATGTTCTAATAAGATTTTTGGAGAGCTAAAAATAGCTTGCTGAAGCTAAAAATAGCTTTTCGAAGAGTTATTTTCGGCGAAAAATCTGAGATATGGGTTTTGTCCAGAAAAAGATTCTAAGACAACCCAGAACGTCAGAAATGCGAAAATCCAACCTCTACTTGATCATGCAAAGACTTTTCAGTTGAGAAAATTAGTAACTCGAGAACGAATGTTTTGAAGTTAAAAATTCCTGAAAAATCAATTGCACAATTCTAATTCGAGGAAGTTACATAGAAATGATCCAGATGTTTTAGACTTGTCGATCTTGCCAATTTCAGGAACATGCGAATCAAAATCTGAGAGAAATCTGAGAACCAAGGAAAAAAAAAAACGTTTTTTGTATGCTCTTCTTCAATGAAAATCGCCCTTGAATTCTTTAGATTGCTGATAAATATAAACTTTTAACCTGCAAAAAGATATGTTAGATAAAATCGCCTTTGGTAGCTGATGAAGAAATCCGCCTTTGATCTTGAAGAATTGTGAATTTACTTTGAAAAATTGCGAATTTGCTTTGAAGTTTGCGCCTTTGTTCTTGAAGAATATGAACTCGCCTCTTGAGAAATTATGAATTTCTATTGAAGCTTGAGAATTCGCCTTTGTAAACTGAAGAATTGAATTTGCCTTGAAAAATACGAATTTTCCTTAAGATATAAATCTCCTCTTAAGAAATACGAATTTCTCAAAGCTTGGTAAATATCAAATGAGGGCGCCATGTTTAAATAAGAGAAAATTCGCACCAACTTGTGAACAACAAGATTTAAAACCCTGAATGGCGGTACCACGGTTTGGTCACTCTTGGCCATAACCTCATTCACACCTATGAAGAATTCACCAACAAGTTTATCAAGAGATTCGACACCAAGGATCCTGAAGTGAGATTTTGAGAGTTGGCATAGTTGAAGCAACACGGATCTCTTGAATCATATGTGGCTGATTTTCAAAGATTGTCAGTAATGGTGCCCAACATTACTGAAAGGAGACTTGTGGTCTTGTTTTCACAAGGATTACTAGAGCCATTGAAGGATTGGGTCAAAGCCTTTGATCAACCAACCTTGGATGAATCAATTAAGAAGGCAAGGAGCATGGAGTTGGCTGCCCCAAGGCCAAAGTTTCAGTCAAAATCCTTTAATCATAACAAGGATAAAAAAAATTCTTCAAGTCATCCAAAGAAGTTTCCGCCAAAGATGTCAGAAGAGCTCTGAGAGCAGCTTAGAAAAGATGGTGTTTGCGACACTTGTCGTGAGCCTTGGGTTAAGGGTCACTGTTGCTATGGAAAAGACAAAGCACATCGAATGGAGGGCTATTCTAATTATGGATCAGAATCCGATTCGTCTGATCAGCAATACGAATCAGCAAGCAATGATGGTGAAGAAGCTCCAGAAGAGAAGCCTAAAGAGGTTGGAGATTGTCACAACCCCTATTTTTAAGGTTCATATTTTAAAATGGTTAATTAAATTAATTAGCAAGGAAATGAAAGTATAATGAAACAAAATGATTAATTATAATTTAATTAGAAATTTTATTTATTTCAAATAAATGATAATGATTAGTTATTTAGAATAATTATTTTATTTGCAAATAAATGATATTACTTTGCAATTTAAATATTTACTATGGATAATTACGTGGTTGCAACTAAAACATAATTTCTTTATTATTTATCAAAAGAAAATAAAGTGCATAGAAATAAATATTATTGTTAATCTTTTCAAGATTAGGTTTTGGAAAACAAAAAGAAAACTTTAAAAGGAATGAGAAGAATAACAGAAACACAATAAATTTTGTTGATCTTTCTTGATTACCCTGAAAGGAAATAACTATAAATGGCTGCCAAAAAGAAGTTTTCTTGAGTACAGTAGAAAAATAAATAAAATAGGAGAAATAAGAAAGGAAAATACGGGGGAAAAAAAAAGGAAATAAGAAGAGGAAAATTCCTTAGAAAAGCAAATCCTAGGGAAAGCAATAACGGAAGAAGAAGAGAGGAAGTTCAATTGGAAGCAAAATTTTCCAGGTTTTAAAGCTCTTCTATTGCATTTAATTTTCAAATAAAAGAAAAATTGATTTCGCTATGAAAGATTGAAATTTGCTATGAAAGATTGAAATTCTCTTGAAAGTTATTTGAGCATGCTCACTGTTATTTTTTTTATTTTGGGTGCTTGTTGTATGAAGTTCTCTAATATGGCTATGCAATCTTTCCTATTTTATTTTATTCCTAAATAGATAGATATAATTGGGGATGCATATATATAAATATATATACATACATATATACTTCAGAAAAAAAACCTTTGTATATTATATTTTATGTAATGGCTGGAAATTTCTGCTTGTTCTTTGTTTACAAATACCAGTCCAGTGTATGAGATTATCATATATCTAAATATAAACATATATATAAACCCTACTGTATATCTATGAGTACTTTTAAATATAAATATAATAGCTTTATGGATATTGATTTATACATAATGAATTCGATGTATTGTAGTGCGATATTGTTAATGATATTTTAAGTAAAACAGGGGGGATTCCCAGCTGCACCCCTTCCCCTTGGGAGAGGGTTGCGCTGTGGAGGCAGTGCCCTCCACAGGCTACAGCCTGTGGAGAGGGCGCTGCCCTCCACAGACAACGCCTCCCCCATGGGAGGCCTTCAATACAAACCATTGAGAATAAATAATCTCTTTGATTCCATTGTCAACCTGTTCCAGCTGCAGCACTTGAACATAGTAGGAAGTTTAAAGATTTAAATGAACTCCTTGATTCTACTGTCAATATTTATATAGGACATAACCACACAGACCAGATACGCATTCGTTTAAGCCGTTTCACTTTGAGCCTATGTATTTTAGATTATAGACACAGTGGGATTGCATTTTAATAAGAATTAAATGGTCTACAACTGCTCTTATATACTTTCTTGTGTCTGATTTGTGTTTACTTTCCCTTTGTAGAAATTGTTTGACATAAAACTGGGTCTACATAACTATACTGGTTTATGCCTAATAATGCTTGATATGTCGATTGGCATAACAAGAATCATTGCTACCATCCGATCTAATTATTTTTGTGGGCTAGTTTGTATCTTCTTATTCCTTCCAATCTGTTCGTCTTCCAACTCATCTGCTTCCTTGTAAGGCAGTTTCTTTCTATACCTAATTCTTAGTCTCTCTGCCATGCAATCGACATCCTCTTTACCATTGGAGTCATCGGAAGAGTCATCACTCCTAGTTATTGGAAGAGAAGAAGTGCGCATTGCCCCCTGGGATCTGAACTCAAAACCTGCTATTAATTTGGAAACAAATTGAAGTTGACCCATTTACTTTTATTACTAGACAGAGCTTGCTTCTTAGACGTGTTCAATTTTTTTTTAGAAAACAAGTAGGATGTCCCTTGTAGCTTGGTATTTTGTTGGAAAGTATTATCATTGTTTGCAAACTTCAGTGTTTCCAACAACTGTGGTTGTTGTTGTAGTTGTAATCTCTTATAATAGCATTGATAACAAAACAGATCATTAGATCATATATATTTAGGCCGATACATTTTTATTTTGTGAAGTCTGAGAAGTTTTGTTTAGTGAAATCTACTCTCAGATTTATCACTAGATTTCTCATCTATCGTGCATCATTGTACTCATTTTTATTTCCTAAAGGGATGGTGATCGTAGTAAGGATTATTCTATAGGAATCAACAACCATATCTCTGACAGTTAAAGGAAATTTATTGCCCATAAATAAATATAAACTAGATGTTAATTTCTATTGGTTATGAATTATAAAGATGATTCCGTTTCTTTCAAATTTTGTTTTCTACTAGAGGAATTGCATTTAATAACTAGTAGTTTGGACTTATTCTTGGGTATTTGTAACTATATATATATTTTTTTATCAAATGTCGATATATACATATACATCAATTCATATCCTGATCTTTTTATATGGTAATAAATATAGGACCTATTGAAATTATCTATATATAGAGGGTATATCGGAATAAGATCTTTTAATGTTATTTTATGAATCTGTTTTTGGTAGATATGTATAGCCTTGCAAGGGTACAATTATGGATCCGAATACACCTTTGTAGATCATATTTAAAATCCCTTCAACAATAAATTATTAATACAAAACTCTGACCATTGATTAGAATCTTTTTAAGCATAATACACTGCATACTAGTCATAAATTGGAAGTTTAGCTATTAAATACAAGTAATGCACATTTACATATATTTGGCTGCTATTGAACCATAGTTTAAAGTTTAAGGCCTTTTATATAGGGCATTCTACTCATGGTAATTTATTTTTATTTTTTTTTGTTCAAATTAAAATGAGTTCTGAATTTTATAAGAATGTATACTCATACATGCATAAGCTATACCTTCTTAACTATTTTATAGTTTTATTTGCTTACTGTCAAACCCTCTATGAATCAATGAGTTTAGAAGTAAACATTCTTGTTATAAGTGCATAGGCATGTGTGCATTTTAGTAGTGCTAGGATTACTTCTTAAAGCTTCATGCGATTGGCTTATGTTTTCAGTGTACTTGTGTGTTACTCGAGAGGTCATAGGAGCTTAAATTTTCCCATTTGCAAATACTTGAGAATATTTCATGAAAGAATTGACATTATTATAACTTTGTATGCAAGATGATACCTTGGTGAAATTGGAAAATGTATCTTGTAACTTCATGCTGGACAAATGGGCTACTTATATGTTAAGAGTCCAATTCTATGAATATTATGATATGAAATGTGGATAGAGATAATTGTAATGTAGAAGTACCATGCGAGCTTCTGTAATTGTTTGCTATAGTATCTTGAAAAGTGTATTGAAAAGTAAATGGTCATGTCCGGGGGATAGTATGATCATTGCCAAAGAGGCATCTGGTATCATTTCTAGCATGACATCATGTAACAAGTAAGATTTTGTAGCCAGTAAGGCTTCGCCAGTGAGGCACTTTTACGAGTGGTTTTTCATCCCTATGAGGGTTTTCCACTCATGAAAATCTGTGTTATGGTTTCTTTGTGGATGCACTTATGATCTTGTTTTTTCTTTCTTAATTCATATTTCAGTATTTAAAAGTACATGCATTGTTGTGATGATAACTCATGTGTAAGCCTTCATGGAAATAATTAATGAAGGCACCACCTTGTTTTAATATACTTTAATTCATTGATGTATGATATCTCATTTGATTATAATGATGAAAGTAAATGTGGGAACTTAAGGATATAATTAGCATATGTGTTTTTACGACATTATAGAGATGGTAGTGCTTTTGCACAACTTTCAAGTTTTCAAAAAAATGAATCCTTTCGGGTTCGTGGAGTGGTTGGTTCCCAAAGGATTGTTGCTCTAATTGATACTGGAGCAACTCACAATTTTATTGATGAAGGATTAGTAGCAAAAAGAGGTTTGAAGACTGAAGAATTTGAAGGCTTCAAGGTAATGGTAGCTGATGGTTTCACCATGTCTTGCACAAGGAAGATTCCTAACCTTTCTATTCAGTTGGGAAATTATGAGTTAAAAGATGATTTTTATGTTGTTGGTATTGGAGATACCGATGTTGTGTTGGGGATACAATGGCTGTGATCTCTTGGAGAGATTACATTGAACTTGCAAACTATGGAATTCAAATTTCAGTCAAATGGTAAGAATGTTGTTTTGAGAGGGATGTCAAATGGAGGCCCTCAAATTGTGTCTTTGAAGAGAATGAAGAGGTTGATCCGTCATGATCAAGTTGAATGGGCAGCAGAGTGTTTGGTCCTACCAGCTGATACAGTGGAAGAGAAAAGGAAATATCATCCTGATATTCAAGCCTTACTTTCCAAGAAGAGCAAAGTCTTTGGTAGCCTACCTCCTAGGAGACCTCCTGAAAGAGGTTTTGAGCATGCGATTGAATTAGAAGGAGCAAAGCCAGTCATCACCACACCTTACCATTATCCCAAGAAGCAGAAAGATGAAATTGAAAAAACCATTAAGGAGCTTTTAGAGATGGGGTTTATTCGGCCAAGCAAAATCCCTTTTGCTTTAGCAGTGGTCTTGGTTAAAAAGAAGGATGGCACAATGTGTATGTGTGTTGACTACCACGCATTGAATCAGAAGACAATCAAGAATAGATATCCTATTCCTACGATAGATGAGCTTACTAATGAGCTCCATGGGGCTATGCTTTTCTCAAAGATTGATCTCCGTTCGGGCTACCATCAAATCAGGATGAGAGAGGCGGATATTGAAAAAAAAGCATTTAGATGCCATTTTGGGCATTTTGAATTTCTTGTCATGCCATTTGGTTTGACAAATGCTCCAGCAACATTCCAATCTTGTATGAACAAGATTTTTAGGCAGCAGTTGAGGAAGTCCGTGCTCATCTTCTTCGACGATATCCTCATTTTCAGTAAGTCTTGGGAAGAGCACCTCAAGCACTTAGAAGAAGTGCTTAACATATTAGAGGCGGAATACTTGTTTGCCAAAGAATCAAAGTGTAAGTTCGGGATGATGGAGCTGTTGTATCTCGGCCACATCATTAGTGTTAAGGGTGTCAAAGTTGATCCTGAAAAGATTAAAGCCATCCTTGATTGGCCACCTCCAAAGAATATTTCTCACTTGAGGGGATTTTTGGGTTTGTGTGTATTTTACAAAAGATTTGTCAAGGGATATTCTCACATGGCAGCCCCCCTTACAGATCTTACAAAGAAAGGAGCTTTCCTATGGACAGATAAGGCACAAGGAGTCTTTGACAAGTTCAAGCACATAATGAGCTCATGTCCAGTGTTGGCCCTGCCAAATTTCATAAAGCCCTTTGAGCTGCAATGTGATGCTTCAGGTGAGAGAGTAGGAGCTGTTCTCATGCAAGACAAACACCCCATTGTCTTTGAGAGCAGAAAGTTGAGAGGAATAGAAAAATCATATTCAATTTATGACAAAGAAATGTTTGCTATTATGCATGCATTGTCTAAGTTTCGTCAATACTTGGTGGGGAGTAAATTTGTTGTTAAGACTGATCATAACAGTCTTAAACATTTTATGCACCAAAAATATTTGAGTAAAAGGCAGCAGAAGTGGGTGAGTAAGCTCCAAGCTTACAACTTTGACATTGAGTATGTCAAAGGGAAGAACAATATAGTGGCGGATGCTTTATCAAGAAGACCTCATTTGCAGTCACTTTGTGAGCTTACAACTAGTTGGAAAGAATTAATTGCTGCTGATTATGCAAAAAATCAATTTGCAATCAGCATAGTATAAGGTCATTTGCAAGATGAAAGGTACCAGTTGGTTGATGGTTTGATCCTCTATAAAGGTAGAATCTTTTTAGTGCCTGAATCTAAGCTTAAGAAGAAGATTCTACAATCTTTTCATGATGTTCCTCTTGCTGGTCATCATGGTTTTTTCAAGACTTATAAGCAGATCCAAGAAAGATTTTCTTGGAAGGGGATGAAGGAAGAAGTCTTGCATTACATAAGGGAGTGTTCTACTCGTCAAATGAATAAAAATGAACACTCTTTTCTAGCTGGTTTGTTATAGCCCTTGCCAATTCCGAATCAAAAATGGGAGAGCATTGCAACGGATTTCATCACAGGGTTACCAAAAGTGGGAGAGATTGTCTTTTTGTTGTGGTAAATAGATTGACAAAGTTTTCTCATTTTTTGCTATCACAACTTCATTTACAGCAGCTCAAGTTGCTGAGTTGTTTTTTAGAGAAGTTTTCCATTTGCATGGTTTGCCTAAAACCATTGTCAATGATAGGGACAGCAAGTTCCTAAGTGCGTTTTGGCAGGAGATCTTCAAGCTGAGTGGTACAGTGCTCACTCCAAGCACTAGTTATCACCCGCAAACGGATGGGAAATCCAAGATTGTCAACAAGTGGTTAGAAGGCTAACTCAGAAATTATGTTTCGGGGCAGCAAAGAGCTTGGGTTAAGTGGCTTCATTTGGGGGAGTTATGTTATAATTCTTCCTACCATATGTCAATTAAGATGTCTCCTTTTATGGCTCTTTATGGATATGATGCTCCTAACTTTGTAGATTTGGTGTTTGGTGATAGTAGAGCTCCACAGGCAAAGGATATGTTTCAATGAAGTCAAGACATCTTGAAGTCATTAAAGGAAAATCTGCAACAAGCTCAAAACCAGCAGAAGTTATACGCTGATCAACAGCGTGTTGAACGTTCTTTTGAAGTGGGAGACATGGTTTACTTAAGACTCCAGCCCTACAAGCAGTCTTCCCTCAAGAAGAATGGTGCAGAAAAGTTAAAGCCACGTTTTTATGGTCCATTCAAAGTCACCAAAAGGATTGGTGAAGTGGTGTATGAGTTAGAGCTTCCAGCTGATAGCAAAGTTCACAACGTTTTTCATGTGTCACACCTCAAGAAGGAGCTTGGGAACAATGTGGTGGCTACTTCAGAGTTACCTCTATTAGATGAAGAAGGGTAGTTGGTGTTGATTCCAAAAGAGGTTCTTGACACTAGGGAGCACTCCTTGAGGAGAAGAACAATCAAGAGGTACTTGGTTAGATGGAGGAACTTGCCTATTGAAGATGCAACATGGGAAGGTGAACATATTTTGCAGCATCTAGTTTTTTGGTTGCTTGAGGACAAGCAATCGAGAGGAGGGCGGACAGTAATGTCCCCTTCTCATCAGTGATCAACTCAGTTGCTCATCAGCCTATTCTGGAGGCCCGTAGGCTAGTTGGGGTGAAATTAGGGTTTCCTTTGTTGGAGGTTTTGTGGCATTTCTTGGAATTTACTATTTTTAGTAAGTTCTATTTTTAGCAGTATCTCAGTTGTCAACACTTCAGTAAGTCTTTTATAGTTGGAGCAGTTGTTGGTTTTGGTGTTTGGCTTTAAAAAGCAATATTTTGGTGAATTCATTCATTTAAGGCATAAAATGTTATAATTTCAAGTTGACCCCTTGGCCTAGTGCACTAACTTCAAGTTGTGTTTAAAAGGTGGACATGAAGGGGGACGCCTTCATTAAGGAGAAATTATATATTTAATAAAGTTTTCATTATGTCTTGAAATAGACGCCATTCTAAGGAGGATTTAATATTTTTTAATTTGAAAATATTTCAAAGGGACCTTTTGGCGTCCCATTCTTGGAGGAGTTTTGGGAATTTGAGAAGTTGTCTCTTTTTCTATAAAAGAGAAGTTTTGCTCCAGCTTTCATCATCCAATGTTTATGCTAAAGTTATGCTATCAAAATGACATTGTAAATTCAACTTCGAGGAATGCTTACCTCCTAGCAATTAACCAATTTCGTGTTTGAAAGATAACACCTAGTTGGCTTCATGGATGCTTCTCATCCAGACTAGCAGATTGAGTTTAATAGTTGAAGAATTTTGGAGTTTTTATCAGTTTTGAATTGCCGGTTTGTCTACAGCTGAAAGTGTTTTTTGTTCACAGCTCTTTGATCAAATTGAATCTTGTTTTGGGCATTAATGATATGTGATTGTGGACCAAGGGAAACCCTTCCCATAGAAGATTGGGATTTAATTCCAAGTATTTGATTTTTAAAAAGCAAATCGTACCTTTCACCTAGGTCGTACCTTTCAGGGAGGCATTGAAGTCCGTGCCAAATAATTGAAGGTGTTTTGAAGCTATTTCAACGTTGCAATTTGGGTGCCTATCCTCCAAAGAGCCTTTGCATTTCATTTCATTCAATTCAGAGGTATATTGAAAGAGTTATGAGCATTTCATTGATTTACAGTTTGTTGGTTGACATTTTCAGTATGCTGGTTTTTATTATCAGATTTCAATAAGTTTAGTTTTTGGCTTCAATTTCAATATTTGAGAGGTTTAAAACTTGAAAGATTCATCCTTCTCTTATTTGCATTATTTCTGTCATTGTAACACTTGTAAATTGCAGATTTCTTTAATTGTAAGGTTGTGAATTAGTAGTACTAATCCAACCATTGTTATTACTACATTTACTTGTGATTTCTAATGCAAACATTATAACCCTTAGACGGTTTACCGCCAGTGTGGAGGAAATTACATTGTATCTCTCTTTCTCATCCACTGAAAAGTGGTGAATCCCCACTCATGAGTGGATGCCCGCCGCAGCGGATGAATTAGTTTGTTTTTGTTTCATTTTCCCCCCACTGAATAAGTGGAAATGCGGAAATTAATCATGGCTGGTTCACCGCCTCTTTCTATTTTCAGTTGTAATTACTTCAGTTATAATTCAGTTTCCTCCGCCATATGTTAGCACCTCGCCTTCCAAAGGATCTTTTGTGCACATTCTTGGCGTTGAGTGCATTTCATTTGATTTCCATTTTGAAGCTAACGCTAATCCATTGGCGCAGTGCTGGTTGTGTTGTGATAATTTCAAGAAAAAAAATTGACTAGCACATTTCACAATGGTGGGAATCATGGTGGAGAACAAGGGAATGAAAGAAATATTGGAAATGGTGATGGTTCCGTGAACAATGGAGGAGGAAGACCATGTAATAGAACTGGATCAGCAAACACTAGGCCTTTGATGCCAAATTTACCTCCTAGAATCATTCCTCAAGTTGACCATGAGCCAACACAACAGGAGCTATGGGATTGGAGGAATTTGGGCATGGAATTCCAAGCTGAGATATATTTTTGTGATTATATGGAGTCATGGACCTTAGGATGAGGCATAGGCCAAGCCGAGGTGGTAGAAAACACAATCAAGACCTGCAGAGGAAGGTTGGGAAGTTGTCTATTCCTTATTATGATGGTTCAAGTAAAACCACCACTAGGGCATGGGTGCAAAAATTGGACACTTACTTTCATCTCAATCCAATGCCAGAGGATGAGGCCATCAAGTATGTTACAATACATTTGGATGGAAGTTCACAGGAATGAAGGCATCACAAAATGGTAACCTTAGGTCATGACTAGAATGATTCCTATGCAAAAATTATGGAGAGGTTGATTGACAGGTTCGATAAGAAGGATCCAGAACTCCATTTTAAGGAGTTAGTTCATCTTAAGTAGTGGGGTTCAGTGGATACCTAAATTGCATATTTTTAGAGGTTCTCTATGCTAGTGACAAACATTTCAAAGAGGAGATTGATAGTGTTGTTCATGGGTGGTCTAGATGATCCATTGAGGGGGTGGATAAAGCCCCTCAATCCTTCTATAGTGCAGGAGGCCATTAAGAAGGCCGAAGACATGGAATCATCTACCTCAAAATAAAAATTTCAGTCAAAGGGATTTCCACAAAAGAAGGATAAAGATAAGAAACCTTTCCAAAAGGAGTGGCCTAAGAAAGACAGATTGGATGATGAGGCTTGCAAGGAATTGAGGAGAAAGAAATTATGTTTCAGTTGTAAGGAGCCTTGGGAACTAGGTCATAGATGTATGGGAAATGGTAAGGTGCATTATATAGAGGTACTTTCTGATAGTGAAGAGGAAGAGGAGGTAGAACAAGTACAAGGAAGCTTAGCACAATAGCTTGGATGATGAGCAGGTGAGAGATGGTGAGCAGTCACCTAAGGAGGTGAAGGGTCAAGCCATTGCTACTCTTTTAGGTACTCCCAAATTTAACTCTTTCAAAATGCATGAGTCTTATAGGGGCAATGAGTTACAGTCTTGGTTGATGGTGGGGAAAACCACAATTTTATAGGCTCAACTCTGGTAGCTAAGAGAGGAATACCTACAAAGAATTGAAGGATTTAATGTAATGGTAGCAGATAGTTTTAGTATGGCCTGCACTCAGAGAGTTCCACAATTTAATATGATTTCTGATATAAATATTTAAAAATATTTTTTTTGAGTTAGTATATTAGCCTTTATATTCATTGTAAACAACAAAAATTGTATTTTACAATTCCTACACATGTCTATCATTTTGTCCTTCCTATGGTGGAAGAAATATACTACAATGAATTTCCTAAAACATATAACAAACTTCTGCAATTAAAACCACCTCGAAATAACTTAGAAATATCTCAGCACAACAGTATGACAACTGTTTGACAAAATGCTTGCATTGTCAAACAAATAAAAACAATCGCAAAAATGTACCAATCAGTGGTGAGGGTCATTACAAATCCAAATGATGCATTGTTAATTGAAATGCTGCATTAGCAATCTAAAGACAACATCATATAGAATGTTTATTGGGACTCAATCTTGTATGTCAAAATTTTCGTTGAGTCCTTGTTTGTTTGTCCACTTAGGTTTCTCTTTTCCCTTGTTTATATCCAATCTAAGGAACATTTGTATGAGTTTTCATTCTTGTGTTTTGCCTAAATATTGTCTTTTGCAAACCATTTCTAGTGTCAAAAATCTGCATAAGTTTGTGAAAATTCTAAGTTTGGGATGTTTTTAGGGTGTTCTTTGTGTTTTGTCAGAGTTTCAATCTGTCAGCCTTTCTCTTACCTTCATACCATCCACCCAAACCCCAAAATATTGACCTAATTACTTAGAAACTTTTATCACCAAAGCATCAGACTTGAGTCTACCTCGATGACATTTCATTGGCATTCCCAATCTCCAATCCCCAAACATTTCCTATGGAATAAGGTGGCCTATGGTTGGAGATGTGGGAAACAATGTGGTTAGGTGGACTTAAAGAATAAGGTTGGTTTGGCTATGTTTGAGTACCGGGAAAAAAACAAGTTGGGGCCAATGCAATTGAGGCTGACCAAGCTGAAACTAGGCTGGTCAAGGTCAACATGACTCAAGTTGGGCTAGTTGGTCTTGTTCCAGAGCTAGCTTCTCCCCTAGTTGGCCTAAAATTTGTTTTTTCATTTTTTTAAATAAGGGAAAATTCAACAATATTTTTTTTGCAATTGAACTGAGGCTGTAAAAAACCTTAGTTGAGTTCTTTCCCCATTATGCCCAAATATAGTAATTGTTTTTTATTTTTTTGGAAAACTCAAAATCTCGAAATTGTTTTTTTTCCAAAAAACTCATAGTACCCCTTAAAATTGATTCCCCAAATCAAATTTCATCCTAACCAAAGCCTATTTCTTCTTATAAAAGGAAAATTTAATAGAAATTTAAAAGAGAGATGAGAGGAGAAAAATCAATATTTGTGGGAAAATTAGACAAATATGGGAAAATCAATATGTTGCCTTAACCAATGAATTTTTCTCTCTATATGATCTAAATTTTCTCAAAAAATGACTTTTGCAAAGAACCTAATATAATACCATGTTGGAAAAAGTTCTCGAATGTGTCTATGGGGAAATGGACTCTCATGCCATGTGAGAACAATAGGAACTCAACTTGCTTAGAAAAGGGCCCAAGATTATATCTTATGCAGGAAATCCTTATAAACACATAATAAAATTACATCAATAAGCTCCTCTCATGGAGTTTTTCATAAAAGGTCTCCTCACACTTATCCAACACTCTCGTGTGTTATCATATTCACAATTTTTTTCCAAATGGAGGAGCCCTAAATTTTAGAATTCTAATCTTACATAGTTAACCCTTATTGGCTGGCTTATATAGCAGATTACTAATTCTAACATCCTAATTACTCAAAATACTAAAATAGCTAATGCTAATAACTTATGACAACCTAACTACCTAATTAGGCTTTGGTAAAATCGTATGCACATGATGAAACCAACAATTTCGGGTACATCTAAAATAAAAAGTCTAACACAAGGTGTGGAGCTTTGCCTTCCAGCACCAAAGTTGTATAGAAATTGACACCTATGGCCCAATATTATGTACCACTAACACTTTTTATATGGTGCAACTTCTTTGATAACATTCAGAAATTCATCTTACACATTGTTCTTTCATCTTTTGTATCTTTTGTATTAATATTAAATTGTGCACAATGAATTGAACCCAAACACATTAGTTCATCTTTTCTCAAAAAATATGTATGAAACTTTTAATTGATAAAATTATGATTTTTGTTCTATATTATTTTGGCATGTGAATGAATGAAAGATATTTCTTCTTTCTGGTTTTTAAATATATTTTTCTTCCAATATAACACAATGAATCCTGAAATTTAGATTTCTTTTCCTTGGATTACTTCAGGAATCTGGATCTCAAACTCAAATAGGATAATCCTATAGAAAATTGACAATAGAATATTTTGTGGAAGAAATGGAAGTGCAAAATTCTATTGCATTATAAGTGCTTATAAATCCACCAAGTACTAGAAAATCAATATAGAAAAATATACTACTAGTGACATTGCTTGAAAGCATATCAGTGTCAAGATATCACTTCACATGTGCAATCCCGATAACAAAGATGTAGATATCTATAAGTAAAATAAGGAACATAGCTTAGGTTATATAACTAAGAGAAACGATATTGCTCAATCCACACGAACAAATAAATATGATTAACTGATCCAAGCAACCTGGAGAATGAAGGAGATACTCAGACACTACTATCATCCATATCAAATGCAATTAGAATATACTATTTTTTTTTAACAATGATTATTGGAAGAATTGAAGAAAATGTAGGGCCCCAATATTTTATATGTGAATATTTGAAAAGAACAAAAATATTGCAAATATGTATAGGAAACATCACAATAAAATAACTTTTCCTAAATAAGAATTCAAAATCATTGGGTGTTAGACATTTTACTCCGAATCCTAACACGTATGTCATTAAGGTAGCTACCAATATTTGTTTATTTGTTATGTGCATTGGCCAAAGTACAACAACAATGAAACACAATTGATTTTCCCTTTATTGCCTTCCAAGCTACAAAATATAAAGATTGTCTTAATGAGTCATAAATTGGATGGGAAGGAAAATTAATCAATGATATATTAATTCCAATGAGAAGAAAAATAGTCTATTAAACCATAAAATCAATGACCACAACCTGAATAACAACTTCCACTTCTAGTACCTATGTGAAACAATAGTTCCTAGAACTATGATATAACAAGTTAGATAGAAGAAGAATATGATAATGAGAATTGCTGCTACCAGCTAAATGCAAGCACGAGCAAAAGCAGCAGATGATTCAAGTTATGAAAAAAAATTGAAAAAGATAAATTCATAAGATGGAATTATGTCATTTGAATTTCTTAAAATAAATGCTTCTTGTCAATTAATTCTCTGGAATAATGAGGCAATCAATAAAATTGTAGCACCTCAATAAAGGGTAATTGCTAATTTCTCATGCATAATTGGTTTCAATTAATTTGATTAGTTTCTTACCACTCTTTGTATAGTTTATTAATTGCACAGTGACTTCCATTTGATTATCAATGGCTTCTCTTATTTCTTTCACAGTTGCTCGATCAGTTTCTGGGCCTTGAAGAAACCTGTTTTGAGAAAAAAGAAACAAAGTTAAAGACTGAAAACTATGCAAATATTTTACCAGTGAATTTGAATTTATAGCTAGAAGAATAGGATGACAAGAGTGACTTCAAGAAAGGAATGATATCCTTATTTTTTAAAGTATTAAATTATTAATTGTTAAATATCTCAATCGTTGCAACAAAATTCAAAGAAAACAGCTAATCACATATAAGGCCTAAAAAGAAGTGAAATTTATTCGCATACAATTTAAACATGTTACACAATGAGATCATATCATACTAAGGAATTGATCTATGTTCCTACGAAGAATACAACACCAAAGTATTCAATTATACCTCAACTCTCAAAGAAGGGGCTGTAGAGTATGTGGTAAATCCCAAGGCATAGGGGTTTTCTTTAACATTAGTGTATATTAGAAAGAGGCTGCATGGAACTCTCAAAGATTGCATTTAGCAGTAGTACTTTTTAGGTAAAAGACCACATGTTATTATGATCCAAGGTTTCCCTTATTACTTAAAGAGGATCTTCTTTCCTTTGCATTTTCCTTTGATTTGTCAATAAAATTATCTTGAGTGAGATGTTATGACATTCTTGAGTCAAATTTTTTGTTTCATCTCCTTTTCTCTTTATACCAAAGGAACCATATGAAATTGGTATCAAACCCTCACAGTTGAATACCATATGTAATTGATGATAGTTTCAACAGCTCTTCTTTAACAATCTAGGATATTCGTCTCTCAAATGCTTGCCACAGATCACATGGTTGATCACAAAAAGATTATGATGGATAAGAGCTTTATTTGCTATAGATTATCTTATTTCTACTCGAAATTCAAGTCCATATGTTGTACCAATTGTGAGTTCCTACATATCTACTTCAACAGATTAGGATAGTTGTCACTCAATTGCTTGCTTCAAATCATAAGTGATCATAGAAAGATTATAGTGGATAAGTGCTTTAATAGCTACAAAATGATATTATTTCTCTTTTCATGTATTCCAACAATCAAATCACATTTATACAGCCCAAGTAAAGCTAATTTTCATTATAAATTTCTTTGGGTTGCTTAGAATCTACCAAAGGCTACACCTATTTGAGTTTATCTCAAAATACTCTATTTGTTTTTTATTAGATAAGTAGGGGAAGGGCCCTGATCCCATGGTTACATAGCCAGAACAGCAAAAGAGAAACGGACCAGGGGAAAGACAACACCAGCCAGCACCAAAAAACAACAGCAAACCAAACACCAAAAACCAAGATGGCACGTAGGCCGAGCTTCCAAAATTGTAACCATAGCACCATAACAAGCTTAATCAAAAACATAATACCAAAGCTAATCCAGCTAATGGTGCACAGACCATTAATAAGAGCAACCAAAGACCAATAGATACTTAACCATATCAAAGCTATAATGTAATAGCAGTCCGGAATAATAAAGTTAAGAATCAAAAATTTTAGAGCAGCCATTAAAACAAAAGAGGAAGAGTCCCATAATTAGCATTGTTAATCAGGTTTCAATATTTGCCAATTTGGGAGACAAACTTCCTCCAATCTGGGCCCTCAGCATCTTCACAGTCCTTATCTTCACTCTTACCCATCTTCTTGAGCATCTTTTGATCTTAGACTGACCAGAAACAAGGCATGTGGAACCTATTTTTGAGTCCATAAATAGGGAACTGCTGATGGATTTGAAAAGCCGCGTCTTCCAACAAACCCCTCCACCTCTATAGGAGAAATAACCAAGAGAACACTGTCCACTACAGCAAGGACTCTCACACCTACCAATACTCCACCTCAATAGGAGTAGGCTCCACCTGTAGTGCCCCTCATTTCGCTTTTGTTTTGGACAGTTACTTGGATTGTATTTAGACATTATGGTACTTGTTGATGATACTAGGATAGTATGACACTTTGATGCACAGTTATGATGACAAATTTACATCTGTTGTTTTATGCTTATAACATGCTTAGTAGATTAGTTTAATTGTTTATGTGAGTTATCATTGATATGAGTATTATGTGTTTATTGGATGTATGTTCTATCATGATTTGATATTCATTTATTGTGTGTCGATGTATTGGTGAAGGGGAACAGGGTTGCATCACTTGCTTACGAGTGCCCTACGACACTGCGATTTGCCTTCATGGTGTGTTTGCTTGTTTGCTTATATACATGTTCGACCGTGTGGTTTTTTGTAGGTTGCAAGTACCAGGCATCGACTAGACTTGAATTGCCAGGTTTGAGCGTGCCATAATCCCAATGGAGGTTGTTGATTCAAAGATAGCATCGGGTTCCCCACGTTGAGCCATCATCCTTGACAAGGATGAGTGCCCATTTACCGTTCCCTATTGTGTGGCCAGTCTCACTCGTCTTGTCGATGTTGTTGTCATTCTGCTTACTGTTTCGCTTTGCGGTCAGGTATTGTGTGACAATTTGTTCAATTGAGTAAGGTACATGATTGTGCCTTTGTTTGATTATTTCGTTACAATAGAGATTATCGGATTTAAAAGGCTTAGTAAAAATTAAAATAAAAGCTTTTATAAAATCAAAGCATTAATTAAATAAAATATTATTAAAGATTTTGGTTGATTTTAATAAATTAAAATTTATGGCTTAAACTTAAATATTTAAATAAATATATTAAATTGATGTGATTGTTCAAACAAATTTTATGAAAGATTAAATTAATAAATTTAAATGCTTTAATAGTTCAATTAATTGTGTGTAAATTATCAGATATGGTTAAAAATTATAAAAGATAATTAGTGGCAGTTGAAAATAGTGGGGAAAAATAAAAGAAAATAAATTAATTAGTTTAAGGGAGTGGATGTAGTTACGGATGGGAGTAATAAATAAATTAGTTAGAGTTAACTGAGAGAGGGGATTTTGGATTATTTTTCGAGAAACAAATTTTGCATTCGGTTTTCCGAGAGTTTCTTGTTCTTGGAGTTATATTCTCTAGTTCTTGGAAACTGTCTTGGGGGTTTTGGAAACTGGAAAATGGGAGTTATGCAGTGTTGTGGAATCTCAGAAGGAGTAGAAGTTGGAAATTGGAAGAGCTCTACATCAAGACCTCAGCTCTAACAAGTTTGTAAACCAGGTTCCATTTTTATTCCTCTATTTTAATGTTGAATTAGAAAAAAAAATGCAAGTTTGTCCTGTCAAAAACAAGATAAATGTTTGAATTCGAGCTGTGCTTATTCCATAAGTTTCTAGCAACCTTGGGCATTCTTTTCTTTTGCAGTGTTTTGTTGTTTTTGCTTATTGCTCTGCATTCTTTCTCCAAATTTGATTGTTATATTTATGTTATCTTAGTCTTCACTCAAATCGTGGTTATTGTACCTATGATTGTATGCAATTATGAATGGTGGACTTTTGGTATCCACAGTCTCTGTCTCCCTAAGCATTTGAAATCATTATAGTTTAAGCTTATCATATATATTACAGGTCGTCGCCCTATTTCTTGCCATTTATCTTATCATAGTTGGCGCTATGCATTCTTTTTAACTGTTGTTCCTAATATCTACAGCCAATACTTGTTTCGAATCTATACTATGAGGAATGTTATTGTAATTTAAAACTCTTTCATAGTAATAATGAAACCATAGGAAGCTTAAGATGGTTGATATAAGTCACCTCACATTCGCCTTGTGCTCTCAAAAAACCCACAAGGAATATGCAGACATACAAAGAAAACCCCGACATGCAAACCCTAAAAATAGCCTCTGAAGGCTTAACTCCGAAAGTCGTTATCCCACTTTGCATGTTACACCATCGCGAAGGTCCCTGAAAACCCAGAAGGAATCTCCAGACATGCATTGAGAAACTCTGCATATAGGCCCTGAAATTTGCCCTGGAAGTTGAACTGCTAAAAATAGTAGGTTATCCGTTTCAGCTCAAATTTTGCCAGTGAGCAGCTTGATGTGCTCTGGATGCAGTGTGATTGTCGAAACTTTGAAAATGCAGAGGGAATGCCTGGAATTACACACTTACTAAAAATAGTAAGTTGTCAAAAATTTTGCTGGGAGCCTGTCGGAAGCATACTGACAGCAATGTTAGTCCCAAATTTCAATTTATTTGCTTCATTTGATTTCAAATTTGTTGGCGTAAAATCTAACACCTCTGGAGTGCAGGTTTGTACGGACAGCTATGCACACTGCGTAATGAGTGCTCTTCAAATTAGGAGGGGAAGCTCCCTCGTTGTGCTGGAATGCATGAAAAGAGAAGTAATCTAAGTCCTATCTTTTTGTTCTCAGCTGGAAGAGGCACAAGGTTAAGAAAACCAAGAACGTTGCAGCTAAGGATTTTCTGGTTTCGCAGATCATTAACTACAACTAAGCTAACTACTTTAAATCTATCCAGTTTCCTCAAGAAAACAGAGCATGAGGAAATGGAGCAGGGATGATTATAGACGATAAACGTGTTTAGATTCTCTACTCGAAGGCAAGGTGGCGCAACTATCATCTCAATCTAAACAAGCTTATTGGGCACAAAACAGATTTAAGACTTTACCAAGACAATTTTATGGAACCCTATGTGGCATAACACCTCCGATCGCGTAATGATTAAAAGATTCACAAAACATATTTATCTAAACCATGGGAAGAATTTACCACCAATCTTGGCGAAACCCTAAGCGGCATAACACTTTGGATCAAGATAGTAAAGACTTCACAAAACATGCGATTTCCGATCATCCCATGAAAACCCTATGTGGCATAACAATTGATCATAATGATAAAGATTCACAAAACGTAAAGAATCCACCATTACAATTGCATGAACCCTATGTGGTGAAGCAACAATTAATCATAATTAGCCGGGTTTCATATTTTAAACAGTCAACAAATTTCAAAGAGCAATTATTGAGTGGCAAGGTAGGCGCAGCATATATTTCTTTCTCAAGCAAAAGTTATTTACAAATGAGCAAAAGCTCTTATTTATATACATCAAGGTGTAGGGAACCCTAAAATCACCTTGAGTCATCTACAGTTCTTGCAATGCATGCAAGATTTGCTGCCAAACCCTAATGAAGTGAACTATACAAGAATCGAAAGCGCCTACTAATCGGGTAATAAATAACCTAATGGACTCATGTAAGTAAGCATGCACGCCCTGAGTTTAAAGTAAAGTTAATCGACACTACCTTCGCTAACTGAAACCCTAACCCTAACTTCGTGGTTGATAATTCCAAGGATGAGATAGTTATTGTGTTAAGTCGTTAGTGAATCAAGACTGAAGTCAGTTAACCTACCGCTCGCGACTCAACCTCGAATTAATCAGACTAACCGGGCAGCATCACCTATGTCAACTCTATTTCTACCTTCACTTTCGCTAGAACTCATCTATCTTCCTCACATCCGGTACTTTTGACGCTTGTTCAAAACAATTACCGGTTTCCTTTAGTTCTCTCACACTTTCTAGTGATTGTGTGTATTATCTTACACTCCTCAACAAATTTCTCCTCTTTTCCTCAAACCGGGGCTGCAATTTCATCGAAATATTCTTCAACCTTAGGGTTTAAGTAGGTTCACCTTTCAAGGTCGCTAATGAATCAGCTCAACTCGCTTTGAACTTTATCCAATCCCTAACATATCGCTATATCTTCCAAGATAATGACACTCCGGTAATCCGGAATAAACAAAGCTAAATCGACCGCAAATGGTAGTACATCAATCACATTCATCCCGAGGAAAACAATTTTGAAGAGAGATCTTCACATATTTCTGTTCCGAAGGTGCTGCTCTCCAAATAAAACTTTGTCTTGGTCCTCAACAATCTCCAAGGCATCATATGCAACTGACAACTGAGATACCAGAACACGATCCTTTGCCAAGTTCTCTGCAACTGCAATCTCAAGCGACTGAACACCCTGACGGAGTTTATGCGCATCACTTCTCAACTGATACAGATCTGCAAGAAGAGTTTTACCAGCAGCAACTAAATTATCAATCCAGTTGTCTAAAAGTCTGCCATGACTAACCAACTGATCCAATTTTTGTTGTTCTGCAGGTGTATGCTGAGGAAGAACAGGTGCTCTACTCGAATTCCCATGAACAAGATCAGAAATGTATCGACGAAGTTGACCAATTTCAGCTTTAAGTAATGCCTTATCTTCTCCATCTTTGGTGATACGCTCTTCAAGATTATTGGTAACAATCTTAAGAAGAGATACATCTGTCTCTCGTGTAGTCCTGCAAAGATTAGCCTTAGTGAATGTAAAGTCACCAACTTCACTTCATCTAAGCTTTTACCCTCGAGAACTGCGAACTTCAATAACAAATCTCGATTCAGAGTCTTCAATGTGCACTCAAGCTTTTATCTTCTTCTTGTTCGACTTTCCTCTCATGTTGCCCACCTAAACCTTCAGACAAATCAAGGTTGTATGTATTTTTGCTCCTCACGCCTGGCCTCCCTAAAGACTCTCGCATTAAACAAGACCTAACAATATTCCCACCATGATGAGATCTGCCCCCGATGTACCTCCATCCCTGGTGGTTCAGTGTGTCTCCCATCTAACCCGAATTAAAAGTCCTCGTGCCTCGTAATCTATGTCAATGGGCTGTACGTGAGGCGAACGAGGAGGTGAAACGTGAGGCTTAGCCTGAATGACTGTCTCTACTGGAACCTCAGGAACATGTTCAATTTGTTTCTGCTTCCTTTTACCAGTAGCCCTTTTCCCCGTGTTTCCACTAAGTCTAACCCCTTCAGGAGGTATAATAATGGCCTTGACTCTAGGTCTTGCTCTAGAAGTAGAAGGCAATGAAGAGAAACCCTTTGGCGGCTCTGCTACAGGAACTAACTTCTGTGTCTGTTTGCTCTCCAAGAATAACTTGCTAGTCTTGATAACTGATCTGGAAACCTCTTCGATAGAAGTATTCTCCTTGGCATACCAATCAGGTGAGCGAAGTGGCTGCTGAGCAACTTGATCCTTAACATAAGAATTGAGAAGAACTTCTCCATCATCATCGGATAGACCATCAACATCTTCTGATAGGTAATCAGAGAGTTGACCAATAGTGAGTCTACAGTAGTGACGATGACGGACCTCGAATTCATCTTCACAATTTGCCCAAAAATCTTCAAGTGCTGGCACATGTGCAATCCCTCGCTCTAACCGATTTGCATAATGTCCAAGAGGATCATAGGAACGCCTCTCAGTATAAGGCTTGAGTTTGAACCTTTCAATCTCAGTAGACATATGCCTGGCATCTGTCGCAGCATCACATGTGAAAATTCCCAATGAGAATGGAAAATTTTCCGCAGCCTTATGATGACTACGAAGAAAGAAGTGAACATGCTGCATTTGCCTAAGGAATTCCATAAAGACAATCTTGTCTGACGGATATCTTGGCAACATCAGAGGCTCTCCAACATAACCATAAACTCGGATGTATGTAAAAGTAGGAAACTGTATGAACCAATCTGCCCAAGTCTCCATTGCTGATTTGGCCTCGGCTGAAATACGAATGTGCATCTCATCATCAAGATCTCTCACGGTTCTCATGGAAAAGTGATCATTTACTACTTGGAAGTCCTGCTCAGACTGAGAGAACTCTAGCTGTGGATAATACTCATGAATACACTGAACACCGAGAGTACCATTGGTTTTAAGAAGTCTGTAGCTACCTTGAAATGCAACCAAGTAGACCAAATAGGATATCATATGAAACTCGTGATACTTGAGAAAGTTAGTAATTTGCCGATGTAAGCAATCACTAATCAACATAGCCCAATCAAAACGCTATGTGCCATCAAGGATTCTGGTAATCAGGTAGAACATCCATGGACGGAAAGTATTAGCATCTGATTGACCGGTAACTCGATTGAGTAAGGTTATCAAAACAGCAACTTCCCCTTTAAATTCACCACGACCAACCTTCTTAGGCAAATTAGTTTTCTGAATTGTCAACCATTTCTGAGCAACTTTTCTCTGTGAACGTTGATGATCAGCATCCCATATCTTCTCACA